>JAVXUL010118366.1:0-17174 GCA_035590515.1 Trichilia minutiflora | reverse complement strand
ACCAATTCAACTCCCCAAATGAATATAGAATCATACTCACACGCACACGGTGTACAGAATGAATGCAAATGTATGAACAGAATAAGTATGAAATGACAGACATACTCTCGGGATCTAAGCAAGGGTTCACATAAAAATATTACAATATTTAAATATTTTTTATATTAAAATTATTTATTTATTAGAATTATTAGCTCACAAAAAATAAAAACAACATACATAAAAGTAAATTAAAAATATTTTTATGAAATAATTTATTTCATATATTAAATAAAAATAATTTTTCTCATTTTCTCTAAAATAATCAAAATCCTATTTTTTTAGGTTGTCTTTGTAGGTAATTAGAATTATTTCTTAGTACTAAGATTTTTTCTATCTATTTTGACGAAAAAAAATTGTCTACTCTAGAATTGCTATTATATGATATATAAAATAAAATTATTTTTTTATAGCATTCTTAATATGTTCTTAATTTTTTATTTATATTATTACTCTCTATGTGAGCTAATAATTTTCATATAAAAAGATAAAAATAAGATTATTTAAAATATTTTAATATATTAATATGTTCTTAGTTTTTTATTTATATTATTATTCTCTATGTGAGTTAATAATTTTAATATAAAAAGATAAAAATGAGATTATTTTAAATATTTTAATATATTTTATATTAAAATAATTTATTTATGTAACTTACAAAGAGGAGAATAAAAATAAATTAAAAAATAAGATTATTTTAGATATTTTAATATTTTTAATTAGTCAACAAATGATGAAATAGATGAAAAATATTGCAACAGTGTATGTTTAAGTAAAGTTTTATAACTTTCTCTCTACCTTTAATTTTCATAAATTTTTCATGAAACTTTAAGAAAAATTTATGAAAGTATACCTATTTTCTATATCAAAAGAAATTCTTAGGTTTGATTAAATATATAAAATATTCCTATAATTATAACAAAAATAAATCTTAAAAATATTTTATATTCTTAAAAATTCAAGTAAAATTTTTTCTATCATACATATTTTAAAAGTTAAATATATTAAATTATTTTTATTAAAATTTAGTAATTAAATTATTTTATGATATTTTTAAAAATAGCATAACTAAAATATATATTTTATCAAAATTTAGTGCTACAAAAATACTAACATTTTGTTAAAGGATGTTAACATCCAAGACTCCAATGTTAGTAATTATCACAAATATACTACTTATGAGTGTAGTTTGATGGTAATTGATTGAATTTAGAATATATGATTTGAATGCATATTTTACATTCGCTTCTATTTAGTCATTCGTGATTTAAGTAGTACGCATGAGCGATGATATATTCAGTTAGTATCTTTTCATAAATTAGTTTAGTAAGACCCATCAATCGAGATGAAATCTGAATATTTTGAGTTATCCAAAAAAAAAATCATCACAAATATATGTATAAGTAATTTATTTATATCAAATAATTAACTAATCATGACTAAATTAAATTGAATGCTCTTTATTTTTAATTATTATAATATTACAATTTACAAATATTAAATTTTAGAGTTAATGAGGTTTCAATTGATTTAAGAGCTTAATTGATACAAATGAACAGACATATTTGTATTTTTTAAATATCATAAATTAGATACACGGTGCCCAAATGTTATAACTATTATCCAATAAAAAAGAGCAGCGCATTAGCTGGCATTTCTGAAAACCATGAGGATTAAACTGATATTTTCCCTTTGATTCTCGACTGCGCGTCTATATATTTGGGGATAGGAAGCCATATGTTATTCAAGTTCTTGTTGTTGAACACTGTTAGAGTAAGCTGTGAAAAAATAGTGAAGAAATGGAGAAGAGATTGTTTAGAATTTTCTTGTTGTTGCTCATTGTGTTGGCTTCACGTAAGACTCTCTCCTCCCTTCCGCCATTTCCATTCCTTACTCATTTTAAGTTTATTTGTCATTATTAGTTTTTCTCGTCAAAATTGAAATATCGTTATGACATTTCTTTGAGCTTCTTAAATCGCAGAAGAGATGATGGTTCCAACAGAGGCTAGGGTTTGTCATTCACAGAGCCATGGTTTCCACGGTGCGTGCCTGAGTGACCACAACTGTGCTCTTGTCTGTAGAATCGAAGGCTTCTCTGGTGGCGATTGCAAAGGATTTCGTCGCCGCTGTTTCTGCACTAAGCTTTGTTAAGTTGTAAGAAGATGAATGCAGCATCATTAATGACTACTATTTTGTAGTTTTAGGGTTTATCAGAAATAAATCAAAAATCCTTTTTCATTTTGGTTGCTTAATGCAAGAGTTTTGTAGTCTTGTCTTGTTTTGTGTTTGGTCTTGGCCTTGTCTTGTCTTCATTTGTTTCATGTTTAGTCTTGCTTTTGTCTTAGTCTTTTGTGTCCTGTAGTATTTCCATTTGTGAGGATAGGTTTTGAATTCAAAGTTCAAATCCTTGATTAGATTTATGTACTTTTTTGTCATCAATATGAAAAAAAAAATAAAAAAAGATAACATTTCATAATAATTAATGAGTAAATTCAGCAATGGCTTCACTACTATCTTTAAGAAAATCTATAGCAGCCGTCGGATATAAAATAATTATACCAATAGAATATTCATTGTATAATTAATATAGATCATTTTTCTCATGTGCTATTAAAAGGAAAATCATTTACCATTCGGCACTATTAAGGCATATGCTACTGCTTTTAAGGGAAGGTAAAAATATCGCGATCTTACATTCTTACCTGCACTGAAAAAGATTCAAATAATTCGGATATTGAAAAGTCTGCACCAAAGTGAAGGAATTGGCCAAATCCAGGTTGGTGTTTTTTTTTAACACTCGTATCTGGGTCCGGATTTCACAAAACCCAGAAAAAATTCGCCGACGACCCGTATCCATATAAATCTAAACTTTGCCCTAAATTGGAATTCCCTCCTTCGTTTTTCACATCTTTCTTTACTTATTTCATCAGTCAAATCTTCCCTTTTTTTTTTTTTCGGTTTGGTCTAGAGAAATTTTGTTTTGATACTTAAGCAAATGCGAAACCCTAACCTGGACCCAGATTAGTTTTGAGCACATGCAGAGCTGAGTTGTTAGTTGTGGGTTTGTGGAAACCGCTTTGAATTTTGATTCAAGCAGCATTTTGGATCTGAGGTTTTGGCTTTGACTAACTCGCACTGACAACCTTCAATGGTTTTTCCTTTTTATTTTTGGTTATATAATAGCTGACTTTTGTTTGAAGTGTTGTGAAATGAATTTGAGCAGAGCTTGTTTATGGAAATTATTCGCCGGAAATTCATCATCGATCATCTGGATATTTCCGAATATCTGAAAACCCGGAAACTTGATAATTAAATATTCAACCCGGACCCAGCCCAAATGATACCCGAATATTTATGCAGATTCAGAACACCATTCCACATCCAGATCCAGATCCAGATCCAAATTAGGCAAAACCTGACCTGGCTCGGATTCATGCTCTCGCCACCCCTAGCTTTATGATAAGAGTTATAAGTTAGCCACACGTGTCACATTGGCAAAACGCTGCCCACTTATCAAATCTGTGCTCTGTTCTCACTTTAGGATAACTTCACTTTTTAGGTGATTTTTTTTTTTAATTCACGAAAAATTTTAATTTACCTCAACTTAAATTGATATTAAACATTTATAATATAAAAAAATAATTTAAATAAAATTTACTATTTAATTTTTATATATATTAATAAAAAAATCTTAAAAATTCGAATAAAATAAATATTAAATAATTATCATTTATAAATTTTTATCACCAAATTATTATTGATATTTTCTTTTTTTTAGGAGACATTAATTTTAGTTTATAGGTTTTGCATATTAGATAAAAAGGTTACCGACTTTTCTTAAAGTCCAAAATATTTTAATTTAGTACCACTTTAATCTCTTGACAAGTTGAAATAAGGGTGACAAAAATCCTTGCAGGGGTCCATCCTGTTTAGGCCGAAAATTATGTAGCGCGCGATATATATATATAAAGAAAATTAATTGGTTTCTTTACGTGAGATTCTTACGAAAAGTCAAGAGATAGAAATTTACAACATAAAATTATATTTTATTAAATTATTATCGCATTAAAATTTTAAAAATAATAAATATTTTATTGATAATAATTGTCAATTAATTAATTTATAAAAAATATTTAAAATAATGTAATATATAAATTACAATTTTAACAACCAAAAATATTCACCATTTACTTGTTATGCTAGAATTAAAAAATAAGACACACTCATGTAATTATAAATTATTATTATTTTATGAAATTAATAGTATATCTAAATATTAAATAAAATAACTAAAATTATAATAAATTAATTATTTAAAAATTATCAAAATAAACAACAAATATGCAATTAAAAAATCCATTATTAATTTAATCTACTAATATCCTAAAATTTTATTAAGTTGATAACTATTAAATACGTTCACTAATATCATGAATATTGTATTTAATCAACCAATCTATTCTTTATGATATCATCATTAATATATAAATATAATGTTAATTTGTTATATTTTAAATTTTTAAGATTGTTTTAACGTATGTATTGTATTATTTCATAATTTTAATTAAATAAAAAAGGTGAATTTCATGTTTGATAGTCGTAATTTATTTAATCTATGATTATCTTTATTTTGTAAATAATTGATTGATTAAATACAATATTATATTTGATTAGTTGATATAATGTTCAATTGTTATATTTTATTTATGAGTTTTGAAAATATTTTTTATGTTTGATATTTTTAATAAGGTAAAAAAATGACCAAAATGTTATGTCTGTAGTGGATTTCCACCATTTTTGTTTTATCCCGTATTCTCTACAAACGCTAATCAATTTTCTTTCATTTATTAAATATTTCTATACTTTTACTTAAGTTTACTTCAATAAATAAAATTCACAAATAAAAACGTACATTATAAGTGAAAAAGTTTTATCTAATAGTCAAATATTTCATTTTTTTTTATTTGTTTGTGTTAAATATATTTTATTAAAAACAAAATATAAAATATTATGGTCTAATGAGTTGAACTATGTCATATTTGGACAAGTGCAAATTAAACGAAAAAAAAAAAAAGAAGATAACAACGATGGGTATTTATGATTTGGATCAATTTGAGATAAAATTTTAACATAATCCACATATTATGGATTGATTTTAATATAATACAGTTTAATCGGATAATATATTACAAATCGATACAATCCAAATCACCTTTTATAAATTAGATTGGCATAAATTTCCAATTTAAGCACCTTAGATGTGAGAGAAAAAAAAATTCAATTTCAATGTATCTTATGATCATTTGCAACTTAAATTAATACGTTTATATAAAATAAGAAATTCAAATAATTAAATTTTACAAACACATATTAATTGTCACGTCCTCGCCCAGAGGGCTTACACTTAACAACTACCACATATTCCTATTAAATATTCTTTAGTTTTAGAACATTTACTTAGAAAGTGTAAGGTTATACTGGTTCTGTCGTTCATAAAATATTTTATACACTCCCAATATACATATCCATCCAAAATATACGAACTTTATTTAATCATATCAATTTCAAATACTTCAAATATATATATATATATATATATATATATATACTTATTCTTTTACAAAATTAAAAGCTAAAAGTTTCATAAAGCTTTTATATTTCCTGCAACAAAAGAAAAACCATAAATTTTATAAATCTCTTCCAGTGGACTCAAAATGGAAAAATGTGAGTCGTGTATGAAAATTTTTATTTGAATACTATCACCACCCAAGCACTTCAGCTATTCTTGGAATCACCTATGGGTGAAAAAAGAGTAAGTATACTAACGTACATTGAGTGAGTGAAGATATAGTAAAATAAAATAAAAATAATACAAACAAATATAAAAATATTTGAAGAAAAAATATTTTAACTATCTGTTTGAAAACATTTTAAGTATAAAATTATAGCCTATTTGAAATCTCATTGTGTCTGGTCATCCTTCTCAGCAATTACTCTGATTAGGAGCAATCCTAAATCATTAGGGATTTTCTATATGTAACTAAAACTAGTGATTATATACAAATAAATAATTCTTTTAATATAATATAGAAATATGCATTCAAGTTATGAAAAATATGTCTATAATTGATGTTAGCCTCGAGTAGTCTATGAATCCTCATAAAACTATCCACCACATTTCTATCCAGCAGGCGATTTCATCATAAATGAGGTCATCACCTCTTTTATACTGGCTCCGTCGATGCACCGCTCACTTGGATGGTTATTATGTCGGTCTATCCCAAGCTACTTAATTCTATAACTATATATAACCCTCCAGTTATAATATCACAATATAAAGCACAAAAGAAAATATAACTATTAATCAAATTTTCATATATGCAACATGATCATAAAATTCATTCTTTTCATGTAAGAAAATCATTTATAAGAAAGTATATATCTAAATACATGTATTAATCTCAATCATCAATCAAATCATCAAATCAATTTTCTAACATTTAAATGTAAGTAAAAATGTTTAAATTTTAAAAATATTTAAGGAAGAATTGAGATAAAAATAAGTAGTTTCACTCACAATGTGAACCTCGTTCCTTAAGTTTATGGGCATTATAATAAATCTCTTATACAATTACGTCCATATTATTATGTGTAGATCATGCATTAGAGGGTGTGTTAACTTGAAATTATTTTTAAGGATGTGTGTAATGAAGAATAATGAGTTAATGAGAAAGAACTAAATTTTTTATCCTAAAATCATCTTCAATTAAGAAAAAATTCTTATTATTTTTGTAAAGCTCAAAAAGAGCTTTTCATTGACATATTATCGATTCTGTGAAGTAAAATGAGCTCCAAGTTATGACCATTTGAAGTAACAGTCCTCAGTTAAGAAAAGAGAAAGGAAATATCAATATGTAGGGGTCACAGTATTAATACATGGCATTGGAAGCTCATAAGTATCAATACTTTGTCAAGAAAGTATCGATACTCGAGTACATGAAACCCTGTCACAATACGCCCACGAAGAAAGTATTGATAGGCTGTCAAAAGTATTGATACTCTTAACATAACGAACCACTACCAGAATGAAAGTATCGATACTTAGACACATGGACAAACCTAAAAACTATTTTCGAGCCAAAGTATCAATACTTTAAAAGGAAGTATCGATACTTACAGGCAATTGCATTTTAGTGTGCTTTTGAGAGAATATTTTAGTCATTTCACGGCTTTCTATATATGAATAACAGGGGTTCATCTTCTCTATCCTTCTTCTTCCTCCCTGTCTATAACCTTTCTCTCCATTTTCAGATCCAAACCACTTCTCACTCAAATGCTCACCAATCTCTATCATTCTTCATATAGTAGCTTTAAGAATCAACACCAGAGCTTAGAAACATCATTTGGTTAGAGTTTTACTCGATGATTCATGAGGAATCAAGAGAGAAGGATTACGATAAATAGTAATCAAGAGAAAAAATCAAGCAAAAAATGGCTTAAAACATATCTACCAACTTGGGTAAGTACACCACTTAGCTTATTTCTCTGATTCAAGTTTTCTTTGAGCATGAATCTATAAAAAATAATTAGGTTACTATACCCAAAAATCTTAGATTTTGAGTGTAATCTAATTTATCAATGAATTGATAAATTAGGATGTTTGAGTATGTAATGGTGTTGAGAAAACTGAGAATGATTCATTGAAGAATGAAAATAAGAGCAGTTAGGGAGCTAATAAGAGAGAGAGCAGACTACTGGTATAATCTCATAATAAAGATCATGACGATAGTTGTATTACATTATGTACATCATGCATTTCATAGCATGAGTATATTGTATGAAAGATTACTAAATTTTATAAATATATGTATATAATTTAGAAGACACGCCTAAAATGTCTTGGACCTAAGGAGGACGTCAAGCGAGCGCTTACTCATCTCAAGGTGAGTGGATGTTTTCTCCCTTGATCGTTACTTAAAGATAACTTTACATTTTTACATGCTTTGAAATCGATATATATATATAAATTATGTTGGGAGGCGTTGGTAATGGATTGTGTGGTGACCGGGAGGGTCTCTTGTTTGTGATAAATTTAGGTAATAATTTTTATGATGATTTTAGATACTTATGGCATATTTGTATGTTTATATAATGACGGTCGAAGGTCAATGTGAGTTGATTTCATTGGTTATAATTATCTTGTTTGATATAGATAATAATGATAAAGTGTGGATAAATACACCCGCGTTATGATTTTATAATATAATTAAATACTCATTTTGTGCCTTTGAGATTGATTTGGCCTTGTGATCTATAGTTTGTTTGATTTGGCCTTGTGAGTTATAGTTTGTTTGATTTAGTCTTATGAGTCACTGATATTGATTTATGACCTTGTATGCCGTTATATTTATTTTTCACATAAGTAAGAATTGGCTATGCAGCTTAAATAGAGTGAGTGAAATCAAATAGATTTAGGGATAAAGATTGTCCATGTAGCTCGAATAAAGTGGGTGAAATTTAATATGACTATGGATGAGAATTAGTCATACAGTCCAAGATAGGATGGGTGGAATCCAACATGTTCTTGTTATATAATATGCTATTTATATACTTATATAAGTGTATATACCCATACCGAATTGCAGATCAATCATACAACTTGAAATAGAGTTGATAGAATCTTACAGTTCAATGAAAGATTTATATTTGAATTTATGATGACATTTCAGTTATATTTCTTTATGCCACATTTCATTTATAGATGAATTAAGGTTGATTTTTTTTATGATTATGAGAGTTTTCTATAATTAATCCATGTGATTTCATTTTAATATTGTATTTTACTATTTACTCACTGAGTATTTTTCTAAATACTCACCCCTCAATCCCCCATTTTAGGTTAGTGCAGTCGTGTGCGAGTATATTTGAGCTGACCACAGTTTTGAGCAATATTTTCAGGTACTCAACTCATAGTTCAACAGTATAGTCTACTGAATAGAACTAATATAATGAATAATTTGATTTTTGTATTTTGGTCGACCGAGAGTTTATTATAGTAATTTATTTTAAAATGAGTATTTAATATAATGAGTTGTATAGACATACATATGGTTTGATGTATTTAAAAATCTGTCATATTCTGTTTATGTTTAAAAATAGATTTCAAAAACAGGTTCTAATACCTTGCTTGTTCTAGGAATACACTTTAATTAATAAGATGTATTTCTTGAATTTACGATGATTGTCATGTGGTCAATATCTAGGATCGAAATATGATAATTTTATTAGTATTAGAACATTTAGTTTTATATATGTTTATGACTTCTCGTTTTTTATTTCCCTTGATTTCAATCCTTTGAGATTTTCAAATGGTTGGGAAATTTAATGAAATTTATTGTCAGTGGACCTTAGATTGATTTAAATCAAATTATGATTTATTGATTGATATTATAAAATTGAATGCTTATTGTGTAAAAATATCGCCATGGCCCAAGAGGGGGAGGGGTAAACCCTGGAAGAATATAGCGATCCGAGATGATCAGGAAGCTTCATCACACACTCTATCTTTTACTTTTAATGAGAAGCAAGTTCTTGTGAATCCTTCACCACAGATGCAAAATCCTGAAGGAAATACTCATTTTCCTTGGTCATAAGAGACTTGAAATACATTTATAGCATTTATAAGTGCATAGAATTTGGTATCAAACCCGACTTAAGCCTAAACTAAATATTCTCGGCTAGTACAAAAATTATCTAAATTGATTAAGAAAGTAAGACAACTTGAAAGTGCCTCATTTTGTGAAACTACTGATGTTTTAGAAATAAGTAGATAGTCGAGGACTATACAACAAAATATAAATGATATGGATCTATCATATAAGGAAAAGCTAAGAGTGGCTACTAGAATACTTGAGCAAAGGGTTGTCACTTGGTGACAGAATATATCATTAAGGTTAAGTGTTAAGCCTACTTGGACGGATTTTCAGAGGACTTTTCAAGAGAAGTACTTCACCCATTTTCACAACAATCAGAAAAAGTAGGAATCATGAATTTAAAACATATGAGTATCACGATAGTGGATTATAAAACTTAGTTGAGATAATTGACAGAGTTTGTTTCAGAACTTATCAATGAGAAAACTTTATGTACTAAGTTTGAAACTGAGCTAAATCTAAAAATCAAGAATAGAAAGCTAGTGATAGGTCAGCAAAGCTATGAAGAGATAATGTAGGTAGCTCTTCGAGTGAAGTCATTGATTGGAGAAAGAAGATCTAGGACTGGTTTTTAGAAAAGAAAGGACCTTAGTATTTCAATGGGTCAATTTTTGAAAAAGAGTTACAATAGTGGATCCTCTAGTGGCTATTTGACAAGTCTTGGGATTACTTCACCTTTTTCTCCCAAGAATCAGCGATCGTCTGAATTTGATACTTTTACTTCAAGATCAACTCGATCAGGAAAAAAATCATCTGATCAAAGATGATGTCCCAATTATAAGCAGTTTTATAGCATACCTTGTAGATTACCCCCATGTGTTATCATTATAGTCAAATGGGCCATATGAATAGAAATTATCCTAGTTTGGGGACGCTAGAGGTAGTTAGCTAATTAGTACGGGGTTTGAGGTTTCTTAGTGTATATTAACTTATGCCTCAATCATAATTCGCAAGTGTTTGCTGAACTAGTTAAGGAATTACGCCCACTTACCAAGGTAACTAAAAAAACCAATCACGAGTTCAGACTCGAGTATTTGTAATAAACTAAGAGTAGGCTCAGACTAACCTAGATGTGAGTATAGGTATGATGATGATCTTTGACTATCCAATATACATATTAGTTGACCTTGATTCAGATAGGTCATTCATTAGTATGGTATTTACACAATAAGCTAATAGAGACTTGGTACGTTTAAAATCAAAATTAGTTATTTATACGCCCTTAAAGGCAGAGATTGCTATAAAAAATTATGTTTAAATAGTGTGAGATTATTATAAGAGATATTGCTCTTGAGGTTGACTTGATTTTATTGAGAATCTAGGATTTTGATGCCATCATAGAAATAGACTGTTTGTCATAATATTATACTTTAGTAGATTATTTGAAGAAGGTAGTGACCTTCAAAAGGCCAACTGAACTAGAAATTGATTTCTCAGACGAGCGAAGGATACTTTCTTCTTGTGTAATATCGATGATGAAAACTAACAGATTATTATAGAAAGGGTGTCAGGTGTATTTGGCAGACGTAATTGATAAATCAATTTTAGAAGTTAGCCTAGAACAGGTGCCAGTAGTTAGGGAATTTCTCAATATGTTTTTAGAGAAATTACCTAGGTTATAGCCTGATAGACAATTCAAGTTTTGTATTGATTTTATGCTAGAGACGACACCAATTTCGATTTCACCTTATCATATGACACCTACAAAATTGGAAGAATTGAAAGCTTAGTTCGAAGATTTGGTTGAGAAGGGTTTTATCTGACTAAGTATATCTCGTGGGTGTATCAGTATTATTTATAAAAAATAAAGATGGTATGTTGAGGTTGTGTATTGACTATAAATAACTCAATCAAGTAACTATCAAGAACAAGTATCACTTATCAAGAATAGATGACATGTTTAATTGTAGGGTGTAAGTGTGTTTTCTAAAATTGACTTGAAATCAAGATATCATCATCTCAGAATTAGAGAGAATAATGTCGATAAGATGGTATTTATGATTCACTATAATCATTATAAGTTCTTGGTCATGCCTTTTGGATTAACAAATGCACTGGTAGTTTTTATAGATCTGATAAATCGAGTTTTTCACCTCTATTTAGACAAATTTGTTATCATCTTTGTCAATGACATGCTTGGATATTCAAGAAGTAAGAAAGAGTATGCTCAATATTTCAGAGTGGTGCTTCAAATTTTGAGAGAGAGATAATTGTACGTAAAACTCTTTAAATGTGAGTTTTAACTTAGAGAAGTGAATTTTTTTGGGCATGTTGTATCTAATAATGGGATATTTATAGATCTAAGGATGGTTGAAGCTATAATACAATGAGAACAACCAAAGAATGTTATAGAAATTCATAGCTTTTTAAGGCTAGCAGGATATTATAGGAGATTCTTTAAGGGTTTCTCTTTGTTGGCTGCACCACTGACTTGACTTACTAAAAAAAAGTCAAGTTTGAGTGAGATGATCAGTACAAGTAGAGTTTTTAAGCTCTAAAGAATCATTTTATCTTGATACTGATTTGACACTTCCTACGCCAGAGGACAGGTATATGGTTTACAGTGATACCTCGAGGTAGGGCCTCAATTTATGGTAATGCCTTGAGACAAGACCTCGTATGTGTGTTAATGCAGAATAGAAAGGTGATAACTTATACTTCTTGACAGTTGAAGAAGCATGAAGAAAATTACCCTACCTATGATTTAGAATTGGCTGCTGTGGTATTTGCATTGAAGATATGGAGGCATTACTTATATAAAGAGTAGTGTAATATTTTCACTGATCACAAGAGCTTAAAGTATTTATTCACACAGAAGGAATTGAATCTAAGACAATAGAGATGGTTGAAATTGAGTAAGAATTATGACCTGATCATTGACTACCATCCGGGAAAGATGAATGTAATGGTAGATGGGTTGAGTAGGAAGTCTGCAACTAACCTAGGTCATATTTACACCATTTACATGTCTTTATTGGTAGATTTGAGAAAAATGAGAATAACACTAAGGTGTGATGAAGTTGGAGCCTTGGTAGCTAGTTTTATGGTTAGACCTACCTTAGTAGAACAGATCAAATAAGGTCAGATGCAAGATAATGAGTTGACTAAGGCTTGCCAGGGGATTTTAAATGGCAAAGAGAGTGATTTTAACTTTACTCAAAATGGGACACTAATATTTAGAGGATGGATCTATATACCTAGTGATAGAGTATTACGAAAGGCTATGTTAGAGGAGGTTCTTAGTTCTGTATTTCCTATGCACCCTAACAGTAATAAGATGTACCAAACCATTACAGAGAGCTATTGATGGTCGAGGATAAAAAAATATATAATTGAGTTGTGGCTAGATGTTTGATATATCAGCAAGTTAAGATAGAGCATTAGAAATCTGCGAGAATTTTACAGCCTTTACCTATACCTAAATGGAAGTGAGAGCACATTATCATAAACTTCATGGTTGGTTTGCCTTAGACACAAGCTGGCTATGATGAAATTTGGATAATAGTATATCGACTCACTAAATTAGCTCATTTTCTATCAATTTGAATAAAGTTCTCCTTGGACAAATAAGCAAGCATGTATATAACAGAGATCATTAGACTGCATGGAGTACCAATTACGATTGTGTTATATTGAGATTCTCATTTTATATCTCGATTTTAGCCAAGACTTCAGAAAGTTATGGACACTTAGTTAACCTTCAGTTCTGTATTTCACCCTCAAATGGATGGACAATCAGAAAGGACCATCCAAATACTAGAAGATATATTTCGAGCATACATTATAAAATTCTCAAGCAATTAGGATACACACCTATCATTGATAGAGTTTGCTTATAATAATAGTTATTAGACTAGCATTGGGATGGCACCTTATGAAGCTTTGTATGATAGAAAATACATAACTCCGTTATGTTGGGATAAAGTTAGTGAGAGAAAGCTTTGTAATGTAGAATTGATTGAGATTACCATAAAAAAAGTTAAGATTATCAGAAAAATATTAAAAACGGCTCAAGATAAATAAAAATCATATGCTAATAATCAAAGAAGGGAATTGGAATTTGATATAGGCAATCGAGTTTTCTAAAAGGTATCGTCATGGAAAGGAATAATCAGATTCAAAAATAGAAAAAGTTATATCCTCGATATATTAGCCTTTTTAGTATGATAGAAAGAATTGACCTAGTAACATATAGACTAGATTTACCATTCAAACTAAGTCAAATTTATAATGTATTTCATGTATCTATACTCAAGAAGTATGTGTTAGATTTATCATACATACTTGAGACACCACCAGTTGATTTGAGAGATAATCTCAATTATGTGGTCCAACCAGTGAGAATACTTGATTGGAAAGAACGAGTCTTAAGGAATAAGGCTATTCAAATGATAAAGGTCTTGTGATAGAGTACAACATTTGAGGAGATAATTAGGAACCTGAGAGCTTGATGAGATAGTAATACACACACCTCTTCCAGTATTAAGGTATATTTAGCCTAAAAATTAAACCATCTTTGTATGTTTTCAATGAAGTAAAGAATTTTGGGGACAAAATTCCTATAAAGGGGGAGGAATTATGAATTATACGTAGATCATGCATTAGAGGGTGTGCTAGCTTGAAATTATTTTTAAGGATGTATGTGATAAGAATAATGAGTTAATGAGAAAGAATTAAATTTTTAACCCTAAAATCATCTCCAATTGAGAAAAAGTTCTTATTGTTTTTATATAGCTCGAAGAGAGCTTTTCATTTATATATTATAGATTCTGTGGAGTACAAAGGGCTTCAAGTTATAACCATTTGAAGTAACAATCCGCAATTAAGAAAATAAAAAGTATCGATATGTAGAGGTCATAGTATCGATACGTGGTACTGAAAGCTTACAAGTATTAATACTTTGCGAAGAAAGTATCGATACTCGAGCATGTGAAATCTTGTGACAATGCGTCTATAAAGAAAATATCGATACGCTATCAAAAAGTATCAATACCCTTAACATAATAAGCCACTACTTAGATGAAAGTATCGATACTTGAACGCATCAACAAGCTTAAAAACCATTTTCAAGCCAAAGTATCGATACGTTGAGAGAAAGTATCGATACTTAGGGGCGGTTGCACTTTAGTATACTTTTGGGAGAAATATCATTTGGTTGGAGTTTTACTCAACGATTCGTCAGGAATCAAGAGAGAAGGGTCACGAATAAATAGTAACCAAGAGAGGGAATCAAGGAAAGAAGGGCTTAAAACATATCTACCAGCTTGGGTAAGTACACCATTTAGCTTATTTCTCTAATTCGAGTTTTCTTTAAGCATGAATCTAGATTAGAATAGTTAGGTTATTGTACCCAAAATTATATTTTGGATATAATCTAATTATAATGTTTGAGTATGTAATGGTATTGAGGAAACTAAGAATGATTCATTGAACAGTGGGAATGAGGGCAACCAAGGGGCTAGCAAGAAAGAGAGAGAGAGAGAGAGCAGACTACTGGTATAATCTCAGATAAAGAAGATCATGATAATAGTTGCATTATTATCATATACATCATGCATTTTTATAGAATAAGTAGATTATATGAAAGATTACTCAATTTTATGGATATATGTATGTAAGTTTAGAAGCCACACCTAGAGTATTTCTGAAGTGAGGAGGACATCGAATGAGCACTTTCCCATCTCAGGTGAGTGGATATATATATATATGAATTATGTTGAGAGGTGTTGGTAATGGATTGTGTAATGACCAGGAGGGTTCCTTTTTTGTGATAGATTTAGGTAATGATTTTTAAGATGATTTTATATACTTATGACATATTTGTATGTTTATATAATGACGGTAGGAGGAGGATGTGAGTTGATTTTATTGGTTATAATTATCTTGTTTGATATAGATAATAACAATGAAGTATAGATGAATATACATACATTATAATTTTGTAATATGAATGATGGCCGAAGTGCCAATGCTTTTATTTCGGCTTTGTGTGCCTTTGAGATTGATTTGGCCTTGTGAGTTATAGTTTGTTTGATTTGGCGTTATAAGTCATAGTTTGTTTGATTTGGCCTTGTGAGCCATTGATATTGATTTACGAACTTGTATGTCGTTATCTTTGATTTTCATATGGGTGAAGATTGGTCATGCAGCTCTAATAGAATGGGTAGAATCTAATAGACCCAGGGATAAGGTCTGCCCATGCAACTCGAATAGAGTGAATGGAATCTAATAGGACCATGGATGAGGATTGGCCATACAGTTCAAGATAGGATGGGTGGAATATAACATGTCTATGTTATATAGCAAGTTATTTATATACTTATATGGGTGCATATACCCATACCAAATTACGAATCAGTCATACAGCTCAAAATAGAATGGATGAGATCTTACAGCTCGATGAAAGATTTATATTTGAATTTATGATGACATTTCAGTTATATTTTTTATGCTACATTTCATTTATGGATGAATTAAGAAAGGTTGATTTTTTTATAATTACGAGGTTTTTTATAATCAATCTATGGGATTTTATTTTATCATTATATTTTACTATTTACTCACTGAGTATTTTTTTCAAATACTCACCCTTCAATCTTCTATTTTAAGTTAATGTAGTCGTGTGCCAATATATTTGAGTTGACCAAAATTTTCAGCGATATTTTCAGGTACTCAACTTATATTTTAGCAGTATGATCCATTGAACAGAACCAATGTAATGAATAATTTGATTTTTTATATTTTGTTCGATTGAGAGTTTATTGTAATAATTTATTTTAAAATGAGTATTTAATGTAATGAGTTATATGGACATATATATAGTTTGAATTTATTTGAAATTCTATCATATTTTGTTAATGTTTGAAAATAAATTTTGAAACATGTTTTAATGTCTTGTGTATTTTAAGAATGTATTATAATTCATAAGATATATTTTTTAAATTTGTGACGATTGCCACGTGATTGATTTCTAAGGTCGGGGTGTGACACACAATATAAGGAAAGTGAGCTCTCCTTACTCAACTCTCACTCTTTGTGTGAAACCCATCCCTTAGCATTTGGGTATGATTATAAATCCCTCAAGAGTGTTTGTGCATGTTTTCATGTTTAGATTGTGCACGAGAGAGTATAAAACTTGATGAGATTATGGTATAGGATATAAGCTTATGAGAAAGATCTAAAATTTTGATCCTAAAATCATTTTCAACTGAGAAAAAGTTCCTATTATTTTTGTAGAGCTCAGAGAGAGCTTCGCATTGATATATTATAGGTTCCGAGCAGATATCCGAGCTAAAAGTTATGGCCAATTGAAATTGTAGTCCTCAAAAGGAAGACCAGAAGCAAAGGTATCGATACGGTTGGAGAAACGTATTGATACGTTGAGGTTGAGGCCAAGGGTATCGACACCTTTGAGGAAGGTAT
>JAVXUL010118355.1:0-17174 GCA_035590515.1 Trichilia minutiflora | reverse complement strand
TGGCCAAGAGAACTATGTATTGTATTTTGTAAAAATACTGAGATGGATGTTAATGTGATCGAAAATCTTTCATTTTCCTTTATTTTGTTTATTTGTTGATTAATGAGTTTGAAAACAGGTACTAATGCTTTGCGGGTCCTAGAGGTGCATTCTAAGTAATAGGATGCATTTTTTGGATTCGCGATGATTATCACGTGGCCGACTAGGGTCGGGGCGTGACAACTTTAATAAGGATATGTATAGTGGTAAGTAAGGCATCATTCAATTGCCCTAAGTATTCAAAACATGATTTCTATCCTTTGCTTTCTATAGTCAATACACGATCAAGAAATGAACATATGTTAAAAACCTCAGACTCTAATGACATTAAAATATGTCTTATTTTGTGGGGGGAGAAATTTTAAATTTGTCTTTTAAAAGCATTTATTTTACGAATTGAAAAAAAATTCAAAAATTCTACTTGCATTTCATTATAACCTCCAATTAATCCAGATATTAAAGAATTAAGCCAAGTTTAAGTTTTATCTTTTAAAGAAAAAGGAAATAACTTAATGTTCACAATTTCTGCACTACATACCTAATCATTGAAAGTCATGTAAATTTTTTTAAATTCTTTTAAATACAAGTAAGAACTTTCTGATTTTAAATCATGAAAATTAGAAAGTAAAAGAATCATACCCAGTTTAAATCTAAAATTATTTGCATTAAGAAAAAAAATAAAGTAAGAAGGAGTAGAATGTTGAAGAAGTCGCAAATATTCACTCATAATTCTCATTGAAGGATTTTCAATTTCTCCTTGAGAACTTTAATTATTAGCCATGATGCTAGAAGTATATGATGATGAAGATGAATCAAATAAATTGTCAAAGAAAATTTGAGAATTATCTTTCACCAAACTTTGGAAATTACAACCTGAATACGGATCATGATACCAATTAACCATAAATAAAATAAAACAAAATAAAATACATAATAATTATAAATTAACAAAAAATATTAGAATAATAATATGAAAAAAGTGGTAAAGCCTTCCCCATAACAAAAATATGAACAAAATAAAAATTATGAAAAGATGCAACAAAGCCTTCTCGTTACATAAATAAAAATGACAATTAACTAAGGTAAATAAAAAATTAAGGACTAAAATCACCCACTTAATATAAAAAAATAATAAGAATTAAATTGTAAGAAAATAAATAAAATAAGAGGCCTAATTTACGCCTTCCCTAAAATAAAAATAAATAACAAGTAAATAAATTATGATAAAGTAAAGTGTGAGAAAAATAAATAAGCAAAAATAAAAGTTGTAGAAGGTTTAACCTTTTATAAAATCAATTTTTATCTTAGTTAATTACACTCTCCGACAATAGCATTAAAAAACTTGATCTTGATTTGATTATTATACCCAAGTGTAGGTAGTCTTGTTATAGTATAGTTTGGTAAGCCTAAGTATTATATCCACAAGCAATGCTTTTCTAAGAGTCCAATTGGTTTACGTCCAACTAAGGTCCAGTGACAAAAGTCCAATAGCAAAGGTTTAAAGTAAAGTTAAAATAAATGATGGATAAATTTTAAAAGAATAATTATCAAATAGAAATTAAATGTAAATTAAATATTAAGGTTTTGGAAATTAACATCTTTTAATTGTGATAAAGTAATCTTAATCCTTTGTACAACTCAATTGAGATTAACTAAAGAGTTAACTCAATCGAAAGATAAAAATTATTTTAAACTCAAAAAAAATATCTTTTCTAGAAAATAGAAAAGCTTTATTAAAAATATGTCTTGCTATGAAATTGATAAAAACATTTAGAAAAATGTTTATGGCATGAAAAATATCCAAAATATTATTTTGCCATAAGTCGAAAATGAATCAAAGAATATCTTTCCAAGCATTCAATGCGTCAAATATCTACAAAAAATTAAAGAGTTTAAACACATCAAAACATATTTCATAAATAAACCTTCAATTAAATAAGAAGACTAAACATTAAAACTCAAAAGAATGATCAAGAAAACATACCGCTAATTCATTGGTGTCAATCTTTTAACCTTAGCTAGGAGTTTAGAAAGACATAGAGATGAGAGAATTATATTTAAAAATATATTATAAACTGATTATTATCTACCTATATATCTTATTAAAACACAAAATAAGCTTCTTATTTATAGGTAAATATGAGAGCTAAATGTCAAAATAGGTACTTATAATTTTTGACAAATTAAGTTGAAAACTTTGACCAATGAAGTTGAAAAATTCTAACTACCAAAAAAATATCATGGATGACCTTAAAGCTCAATAATTCAACTTTTATGGTAAACATAAAAATTATAGATAATTTACTCATCTTTTAGCTGCTACTTATATCAGGTAAATCTAAAATTTATATCAAAAGTTATGGGCAAAATACTTAAATATGATTGGGTTGGACTGAAATAGCAATTGAGCTTGTTTAATGGCCTTGGAAATACAACTTAAAGTCCAAATTGATTATTCGCTGAAACATGAAAGTTTTAGTATAATGAGTTGTATTTTGACTGGATCAAAACTCACCTCAATAACTGTCTTGGATAAAAAGTTATGGTTTTTGTACTTTTACTACATCAAAACTAAAAATAAATAGAAATTACAAACAAAATAGATTTTACTCCAAAGACTAGAAATATGCATAAATGGAGAAAGTTAATCATACTTTAAAGTGTAAAACAATAAATTTAAATCTTAGTACATGTATACTTTTGTATACTCATTATCATTTGACAATCTCTATTATCAATATATATATATATATATATATTTGTATGTATGTATGTATATATGTATGTGTGTATGTATGTAGATTTCGCTCCTTATGTTATCCCAGAAACTGTTAGCCTTCTACGAGTAATACTTTTCCTTTCTCATATCTTCCAAAATACACAAAGATATTAGTGTGATCATGAAGATTTACCATAAGTTAACCATAAATATGTACTAAACTCTTTAGTTTTGAACTTTTTAAAATACTCATCGACTATAAACATCTACTAATATGTTGTAGTCTCTCAATCACAATAAAGAAATTCTTTATTAGACTTTTTATTAATTATACATACCATGTAAGTTATATCCTTTCGTTGTCTAATCTTAATCGAGTAAGGGTTCATGAAATATTAAAATCCTAATATTAATTTATTTATGAATCATCCATCAATATGTTCTAAACTTGTCCCCATAAACTCTTCATATGGTATTTAAGTGCTACGGATATAAACTTAAATTTTAAATATTTATCGACATTCATCTAAGAACTTGATCAAAATAGAGTTAACGGTAACTCTCAATCTAATTTATCGAGCTAACAGATCTTATCTTGACCATCACTTATATACCTATATGAATAATGCATAACTAAATCAGTTTTATCATACAAAATATAACTAATTCCATATTTATATATCATATGAATTATACGTATCCATATACGATCCGACTGTGATATCTCAGGTTAGAGGATTATATTGTACACTGGTATAATTTTACGATAAATCATTGACTATATACTTACTATATGATTCATCATTCTTTATTCATATTTAAAAAATAGTTCTTTAATCTTTAATCCATACTAATACCTTTGTGACATGACTCTCCTTATTATCAGTACTAATATTATCTCGTGATATTCACCAACGGCTTTCAATATACCTAGTTTGCAATATTACTATCCAGTTATTACTACATTCATAGAAAATGTCTTTAATAATTTTATTTACCTGTTAAATTAGTTATCTAAATAATTTACATACATACTTTAATCTATTATATGAATTCATAAAGGAAGTAACATATGTATATGAATAAAGAATAACTTCTTTCATTTATTAATAAAATTAATACAAGATCAAAAACCCTAAAACCAATAACATGAATGATTTCTTGGGCACACACACTAACACATTTGATAGATGAATGCTTTAATCTCTGAGATCATGTAGACGTGCTTATCAAAAATAACTACTTGCCATGTTTTGTTATAAACCCTGAAGAAGAAGATTAAGCTCCTAATCAAAGAGGATAACTTAGAGAAAAATATAATCAGGGGATGATAGTGATCTTTGAGGGCTTGATATTATTAAAAAAAACTCAAATAGGGCAAAAAAGAACTATTTAAGATACCCTTTACCTAATACTACCTTAGATAAACACATTATGAATGGGTAGGCAGAGAATAAGCCAAGGTGGTTGCCTCGGTCCCTATCTTGTTTACAAATAAAGATAAAGTTAGAGTGTACTCCCGCCACAATAATGCCCTAGTAATAACTCTAAGAGTTAGAGTAGCTCAGGTATACTAGTAGTTCTGTAGACATTATTTTTAAGAAGACTTTAGATTTATTAGGTATCTATAACTTGAAGTTGAAACTAGTAGAAATAAACTTACATAGGTTTGGAGAATCATTTGTTTACCCGTCGAGTGTAGTACAATTGCCAATCATAACGAGAGAGAAATTATATTAAAAAATCATTATAGTTGAGTTTCAAATGCTAAATCTAAAAATACCATATTTGATAATCTTAGAAAGACCGTTTGTTCGATCTATAAAGATAGTAGAAAACATTTACTACTTAAAACTAAATATCAAGACAAAAAAAATATATCGAAATAGTTAGAGAAAATCAAAGGAAGGCTAGGTAATATTTTGCTATATCAGTAAACAATTCTTATTACATTTCAAAATAACATATGAGAGAAAGTTCAGAAACCAAAGATGAGAACATCAATTAAGGACAGTTAATAAAGAACCTAAGTAAAAAAACAGGTCAGGAAAGTAAACTTCCAATTGCGAAAGAATTCGAAACTGTAGTTTTAGATGATAGGACCTCGAATAGAATAGATAAAATTGAGTCCCACTTATATGATAAATAGAAAAAGTTGTTCAAAGAAATTTTGGAGCAACATATAGATGTATTCTCATGATCTTATAAAGATATACCTAGAATTAATTCGAGAGTAATTTCCAATCGACTTGTAATTAACCCAAAATTTAAGTTCATAAAATAGAAAAGGCATGTTTAATATAAAGAGAAGGAAGTAATTTGAGTTCAGATAAAAAAGTTAATAAAGGTCAAATTCATCAATAAGTGTATTATCCAGATTGGGTGGCAAATATTATTATAGTGAAGAAGTTGAATAGAAAGTGAAAAATGTATATGGACTTTATTGATTTAAACAAACCCCGCCTAAAGGATAGTTTTTTACTCCCGAGAACGAGAATAGACTAAGTAGTAAACTCGATAGTAAGACATGAGCTACTGAGCTTCATGAATATGTTCTCGGGATATAATCAAATTAAGACACATCAGTCCAAAGGCTATATTTTTATAAGGTTATACCTTTCGGACTAAAAAATACGAGAGTAAGTTTCTAAAGATTAGTGAATTGGCTATTCAAACCCTTGATTAGATCAACCATAGAAGTTTATGTTGATAATATAATCACTAAATTATTAAAGGCAAGTGGTCATATAAAACATTTGAAAGAAACTTTCTCTTATTTAAGAAAGTATGATATGAAATTAAATTCTAAAAATGTGCATTTGGAGTCAAGGCCAATAAATTTTTAGAGTTATGGTCAGTAAATAAGAAATAGAAGCCAACCTTCAAAAAATAAAGGCAGTACTAGAGCTTAAATCCTCAATTACATTGAAGAAACTATAGATCTTGATGAGAAGGTTAATATTATAAAAAAATTGTATCCAAGGCTACAAATAGATATTTTCTATTCTTCAAAGTCATAAAAAAGAGAAAAGAAATTAAATGGGTTAAGAAGTGTAAGAGCAACTTTCAAGAGCTAAAAAAAATACCTCAGATCAACCCTACACTTAGAGAGCTTTCAAAGTGAAGACATGTTATACCTTTATCTGACGATAAAAGAGGATTCGAAGAAAGTCTATTAACTTATCTATTATATCAATAAGGTATTAGCAGACACTGAGACAAGATATTTTCCACTTGAAAAATTAGCCCTTCAATTGGTGGTCATGGCAAGGAAACTGTAACCTTGTTTCCAAACCCATCGAGTTGTAGGCTTAACAAATCAACCCCTGCGATAAATTTTCACCGATTTGATCCATCTAAGCAATTAATAAAGTGGTTAATTGAGCTTAATGAATATGATATCTGTTATAAATTAAGATAAACGAATATGATTTGTCTAGATAATTTATTAAAGTGATCAATTTGGTAAATTTTGAAGTAAAAAGATCGAGCACTTAACAATTTATCAAATCAATGAGAGTGATTTGAAATAAGTCAGACAAAGCTCTTTAAAGTAGAATCCATAATACCTATTTTAACATCTTTTCATTGATAGCGCCTCTAACACATAGGGTAGAGGAGCAGAGTTTATTTCAATCAGACCAGATAAGATAGAAATAATATATTTGCTCAGGTTCAATTTCAATGTGACAAATAATAAGGCTAATTATGAGACATTAATCACAAGGATTAATCTGGCTCAATCATTAAGGGCAATCTGCTTGAACATAAACAGTGATTCATAACTGACAATAAACTAAGCTAATAGCCATTTTTAGCCCAAGAAATCAATTTTCAAGTTTACTTAGATAAGGCCAAACAACTTATAGAAATCCTAAAAAGGGTGATAATGAGACAAATCTTGAGATTAGAGAATTCAAGAGCTGATGTCTTTATTAAGTTAGCCTCGACTTTTAAAAGCAAAGTTCTAATGTTAATACTTACTAAAGTATTGCAACAAAGAAATATGAAAGGAAAGGATGACCTTCTTATGGTAACTAAGATCAATTTTAACCCTACTTAAATATATGAAATGAAATATTATATCTAAGATAAAGAGTTCCCAAAAGACAAGGATAAAGCTTGCAAGATTAAAAATAGGTCTACAAGATATAAAACAATCAATGAAAGGTTATACAAACATAGATTTAGTATCCTATATCTGAGATGCTTAAGACCTAAAAAGATAGTTCAAATTTTGGAAAGAGTTACCATGAAGTCTGTGGTGATCATTGGGTAGCACGCTCATTAACTCATAAAGTCTTAAAAAAAGGATATTACTAGACTACTCTCTTTTCAGACACAAAGCAAATTATTACAACTTATCAAGAATGTCAAATACATAGAGATATATTAAGGTAACCACCTAAAAAGTTGACCACTTTCCTAAGGCCATGACTGTTTGCTCAATAAAGTCTAGATCTCATTGGTCTATTACCAACTACTAGAGTTAATATGAAGTATATATTGGTTACAATTGACTATTTTATAAAATAAGTGAAAGTAGAGCTTTTAATCAGTATTACTAAAAGGTATATCATAATTTTTGTCAAATTAAACATAATCTACCAACTTAGAATACCTCAGGTATTAATTATTAATAATGGAAAGTAGTTTGATAATGTAAATTTCAGAGTTTTTTGCTCAGACTTTATGATAGATCTCAGATTTATAACACTAGCTCATCCAAAGATGAACGAACAAGTAAAGACTATAAATAAAGTCATCAAGAAAATACTTAAAAAAATGCTTGCAGAACATTAAGATGCCTGGATTGATAAATTATTAGAGGTGCTTTAAGCTTATAGGACAAACTCCAAAAGTAGTAAGTGAGAAAACCATATACTCATTAACTTTAGGATTTAAGGTAGCAGTCCTCATTAAAATTAGCCTGTCAAAGATTCAAGTCAATAGTTATACCGAAAATGAGAATGAGAAGGGCATGTGCTTAGATTCAGATCTACTCGAGAAAAAAAGACATCATATTTTAATAAGACAATAGCCTACTAATAAAAAGTATCAAAATACTACAACAAAAATGTTTGATACTAAACTTTTTAAGAAGGAGATCTAGTTTTAAAATATGTCATAAAAAAATATAAAGGTGATTGAAAAAGAGGTACTCAAGACAAATTGGAAAGGACCTTATAACGTTACCTAGATCCTATGACCCGAAGTATATAAATTAGAGTCTCTTGATGGAAGTAAAGTCAAAAGAACCTTGGAATACAAAGAAATTAAAGTTATATTATCCCTAAAAGTAAACTTAAACTTGTAAATTTCATCTTGAACATAATAAAGAAAATTTATCTCTCAAAACATGTTTACTTTTATTATTGAGTACTTTCCTAAATTTTCAAGTATTTCTAATGCTTAATTGTTGTTATGGTTCTCAGATGAGAAGATTACATAATCTTACTTATTTAAGGGTAATAACATATAAAGCCCAAATAAATTTTAAGCTTGAGCCCAAAACCTATAAAGGTACAAGATATTCATGTCAACTTAATTATGAAGTTATAATAAACATCGGTAACAATGTCTGAAAAAAAGGACACAAAACATAGAAGAAATTTTGAGTGTTAAGTCAGAATAGACAAGGACCAAGTTATAAATACAATTGGCCTGACCCTAAGGTCTTGAAAGCATAAATGTTACATGTAAAATAGTAAGTTACTGATTATTAAAAGATTGGTCTAAGTCTGATAATAATCAAGGTACAAGTCTTACAACCACTTTCTGAGACTTGGCTATAAAGATCACAAAAATTCAATCTCACTCAAAATTAAACTATGAAATCTAAGTTTTATATATATATATAGGTCAGACTTTTCGAGTTTATTACTCGTAGTTAACAAAATTTTATCTAAGTTACGCAAACATACATGTAGACAAAAGTGAGGCAAACAATCAAGCGAGAAGATCATTAAAGTGAAAATTCAAGATCAAATATAAAAAGAGAAAAATTATATTCATTACATCCTTTAATAAAAACCAAGTTTAGATAAAAATTAAAACCATCATATCTTAATTTTTTTAGTGAGAGTATCAAGAAGAGAAGTAACATCAAAGAAAGAAGGCTTACGTTCTAAGGCCTCATAGAGCTTACTGAGATTCAGATTAGAAAATCTATGAACTCCATTCTTTAAGTTCATGGGCATTATGATTACATGTAGATTAGGCATTTGAGGGTGTGTTAGTTTGAAATTATTTTTGAAGAGGTGTGTAATGAAGAATAACTAGTTAATGAGAAAAAAACTAAATTTTTAACCCTAAAATCATTTTTAATTAAGAACAAGTTTTTATTATTTTTATAGATCTTGAAGAGAGCTTTTTGTTAATATATTATAAGATCCATAAGGTGAAGCAAGCTACAAGTTATGATCATTTAAAGTGACATTCCTCAGTTAAGAAAAAGGGAGATAACTATCGACTTGGCACTAGAGGTCACGAGTATCAATACGTTATCCAGAAAGTATTAATACTCAGGCACGTAAATCCTCATCACGATGCATCCAAGGTAGGAAGTATTAATACCTTGGCAAGAGGTATCAATACTTGGGCATATAAACATTGATACATTGTATCAATATGAAAGATATCAATCGATACACTGCAAGGAATGTATTGATATTCTATAGGTTCAGTAAACAATAAAGTCTGAGTATTGATATGCGAAGAGAGAAATATTAATACATAGAGCTACAGTGAACAGTGAAAGGTCAAATATCAACACACTGTTAAGAAGGATATCGATACTTTGAGGGTTATTGTGGATGATGAAGTAAAGTATCAATACTTGAAAGAGAAATGTCAATACTCAAATACGTGACAAACTTGAAAGACCATTTTTGATAGAAAGTATCAATACCTGGAGGGAAGTATTGATACTTGAAGACATAACGAACATTTTAACGTGATTTTTAAGAGATATTTTGATCATTTTATAGCCCCTTATGTATATTTATGGACGATCAACACTCATCTTCTCTACCTTTCTCTTCTCTCCTTCATCTGAAATCCATTTTGTTCATTTTTTATCCAAACCCAATCTCACTCAAATCACTATCGATTCTTGTGATTCTCACTTGAATTCTCTAGTAAATCAAAACTAGAGCTTGGGAGAGCCATTTAATCGAAATTTCACTCATCTACTCAATATGAATCTAGTGAAAAAAGTGGTGGATAAACAGTAATTGAGAGATGAAATCAAGTAAAGAGGGGCTCAACATATACCTATCAGTCTGGCTAAGTACACTCCTCAGCTTATTTTTCTGATTTGAGTTAGTTTTTAGCATAAATCAAGAAAAAAGTAATTAGATTACTGTTCTTAAAACCCTAAACTTTGGGTATAATCTAATTTATTAATTGGATTGATAAATTATGATGTTTAAATATGTACTGGTGTTAAAAAAAACTAAAAATTCACTGATGATGAGGATAAGGATGGCCAAGGGGTTGGTTGTAGAAAGAAAGAGAGAGAAATCAGGTTATTTATCTAATAATAGAGTAAAGAAGAATCATTATAATAGTTATACTATAATCATATGCATCATGCATTTGATACTATTAATAGATTGTGTGAAAGGTTCTTGAACCTTATGGATATATGTATGTAGGCTCAAGAGCCACACCTAGAATATCTCTGATGCGAGGAAGATGACAAGAAAGTGTTTCTCTACCTCAGGATGAGTGGATATTGTCTTTATAGCCTTTATATTTTCTCGCGTTATATTTATAAAATGTTTATGGGAAAACTTACAGTTTTATGCCTTAAGGCGTTATTATGATATGATCATATTGAGGAGGCGATAGAGTTTGTTGATTGTGTGAAGATCGGGAGAGTCCCTTATTTGTGGTAGACTATCATAATGATGTTATATTGCATTGTGTACTTGTGGTATGATTTGAATATATATGATGGCTGGAGTGCCAAAGCTTTTATTTTGGCCTTAAATGTCATGAGACTATTTATTTAGCCTTATGTGCCATTATATATTGTTTTTGACCCTATTTACCTTTAAGATTAGTTTTTGGCCTTAAGTGCCTTTAGTATTGATTTAACCTTGTGAGTCATGACTTATTGATCTTGGTCTTATGTGTCATGGTTTTATTATTTTGGTATTGTGAGTCATTTAATGATAATTTTGGCCTTATGTACCATGATTTTATTATTTTAGCCCTATGAGCCACTAATATTGAGTTACGGTCTTGTGTGCCGTTGATCTTGATTTTCATATAGTGAAGATTGGCCATGAAGCTTAAAATAGAGTGGGTGGAATTTAATAGATTCAAGGATAAAGATTGGTCATGTAGTTCAAAATAGGATAAATGGGATCCAATATTCCTATGTTATATAGCATGCTATTTATATACCTATATGGGTATATATATCCTTACCGATTATGGATTATCCATACAACTTGAAATAGAGTAGATGAGATCCTACAGACCAATGAAAGATCTATATTTGAATTTATCATGATATTTAATCACATATCTTTATGCCATATTTTATTTACGGATGATTTGACAAAGTTGATTTTTGATAATTATGAGGATTTTCCATAATCAATCTGTGGGATTTCACTTTTCTTTCATTATCATATTGTAATATCTTCTTACTGAGTATTTTTTTCAAATATCAATCATTTACTCTCCTATTTTAGGTTTGTGCTATTGTGTATGGGCATAGCTTAGCTAATCAAAGATTTTAGTTATATTTTTAAATACTCGACTCATTTTCTAACAGTATGGTCCACTAAACAGAAAACTATATTAAACAGTTGGGACTTATAGATTTTATTCAATAAAATAACTACTGTAATGAGTAATGATTTGAAAAGAGTTATATTTGAATTAAGTTATTGATGTACATATGGTTTGAACATGTTTGAAAAATTGTAAGATTTTGTTTATATTCTGAAATGAATTTAAATTCATATTTTGATACCTTGCATGTTCTTAGAATGTATTTTAATTAATAAAATGCATTTCTTAAATTCATGGCTATTGTTATATAGTCGATTCCTAGGGTTGATGTGTGACAAAATCTTCTATAAAAAGTCCTACAAGTAAGGTTTGTTCCCTCAATAACCTTCTTAATAAATGTGGCTTTGGCTTTCTTCTGAGCCTCCTTCAATTTTGTAGAGAGAGATTGGTAAACTCTTTTTCAACATTTATACTTAGTTAAAGGGATCGATACTTTTCCTTAGCCTCATTCGAGTCATAGTCAAGAGTTTTATTCTCCTGTCAGACTCTGAATAAAAGGACTCAAAAGTAACAACTTGATCTCGAGCTCTTCCTTCTCTTAAGCATTTTTTTTACTCCCCCTTAAATTTTATCTTGTTAATGGTCAGCTACTTTTCCATTTTCTTCAATTGATTCATCATGATTTCACTCTACTTTTGTATTTTAATAATCTTGGCAGTAGTGAAGGCATTGACTTTAACATTCCTCTTTACAAGCCTATTATAAAGTATCATCGCTTGCTTAAGTTGACTCAATAATAGGTAGATGATCAAAACTCATATAATAAGTTGGTATTTTTCATAAAATGATAAAAAGTCAAATTACTCATCCTCCAAATCCACTTATGCATGAAGTCTAGGGTTACATTAGTATCACTTCACACCAACTACTCGAATATCTCAAGGGAGATGTAAATAGTAATATTATTAAAAGAAGGAAGAAGATGTTCAAAAGACTTCCTCTTACTCTCGAAGAGGTTATCAATTGTCAGCTCAAAGAGAATCTTACCACTAAGAGAAGAGCTATCCTCCTTAGTTTTATTGGCTTTTTGAGTTTTTACTTTCTTTAGGTCAATGTCAACCACAACAAACTTTTTTCTCTTATGTTTATCTTTATTAAGGATAATGTTGAAAGAGATTAGAATGCTATCTTTAAGAAGATCAATCTCAGAGTCCTGAGAAGATTATTCTTTCATTTTTGTTAAGGTTAATTTCTTTAAAGCATCCAAAGGGTTCTTTACTTGTTCTTTTGTAGCCATTTGTTTTGTAACAAGCAAAATAACCATAACAAGCAAAATAACCAAAAGAGGGTCAACAATCATAATTAGGGAAGAAGAACAAAGGAGGATAATGACTTATATTTACTAGTTTTAGCTTTCTGTAAAGCAAGATAGCCTTTGGAGACATGAGCAACAATAAGACCTGAAGTCATAACGTCAGTGTCAAAAGGCAGCTTTTTCTAGTTTGAAGCCTAAACCTTAGCTGTCCCGACTCTCTCTAAAAAGGGAGCTAACAGTTGGATTCATCTAACTAAGTCACTGCATAAAAAATAAAATTTTAATTATAATCATAATTTTAAAAAATTAAACAAAAGGTCAAGAATACTTACTTGCATCCCTGAAAAGTCGAGGAACTCGGATTGAGTCATGAGATTCTATTGCCTACCAATAAAAAATTATTTATGTTTTCAGTCCTTATTGTATGACAAATTACCCTTTATAAGGTTCAACTTATCAGGTCGGGTTTGAAAATAGTACCAACTCAGGTTCTTACTTGAATTCTTTTTCAAAATATACAGATATTCAAATTCTTTTAAGTGGGTACGAAATCACAAATCTTGTGCCAGAATATGAAAAGTACAGACAAAATTCTATACCTATTCAAATTTAATTGGTAAGGAGTTATCTCAAAAGATTCAAAAATCTTAGTAAAATAATCTTTAAGGGAAAATCTGACCCTAAGATTAAACAACTCTTGTTCAAGGATATCTCACCCTTTAGGGATAATTAGGTATTTCATTGGGCTTAAAGACTCTAATATATACATTATTGGGATAAGATAACACCTCCCATAAACTTCTAAGTTAGATTCTATCATTGTAGAGTCAAAGATATCTACCTCAAAAGCTGTATTGCTTCTCTTTATAGTAGAAATTGGGGAAGAAGCCGCGATAATAACCAAATGCTCCTCTAAGATGTCTCCCTTTAAAGTAACCTCAGTTTCACTTGAAATAAATTTCATTTTTTACCTCTAAACCAATGGAGTTAAGTTATTAAAGTTATTCAAGATAATCCAGAAACCTAAGCTAAACTACATCAAAGTCCTAAAAACATATGTCCACATCCATACCAACAACAAATAAAAAACTATAAAATCACTATAAGAGAAGGTGAGAAAGAAAAACCTTACTGATAGTTTATAAAAATGTAAAGTCTAAGTTATGGTGTGATCTTTGAGAATAAAGGGAAAGTTCTATGATTTAAGGTATGAAAGCTTGAATTTAAAAGAGATGTAAACAAAAACATAAATGTAAAAAAAGGGTATTTATAGAGTGAAGTAAAAGGCCTCAAATGAATTAATTCGAGAAGCCTTGCTCATCAATATAACAAAGGGTAAGAATGATGCTAAGTCAGCAACAAATACTAAGGAACTTCAAAAAGTAATTGCCAAATTCAAAAAAGAGTTTCAATTCAATAGCAACTTAGCGAAAAGAGATGTTCTTACTTTGTGGCCCACTACGAACTGATGCATGGATAAAACTTAGAGATTTAATAGTCATATTTAAGACTCATTTATGAATAACGACTATACACTTAAAAATGGGTTGGCAAGTGGGAGCCAATTCAGGTAAAGATTTGAATTTTTGTTAAAAGTCAATCTTTTATTAAAAACTGGGGGCCTTGATGTTCAAAAGATATACCTGAAACCCCGAAGATTTATTATACTATTAGCACCCTATGAAAGATCTACTGACACCAAGAGAAAATTCGTGGAAGATTGTTGAAAGTCAATCTTTTATCAAAAACTGGAGGGCTGTTTAAAAGAAATACGTGAAACCCAGAAGACTTATTACATTATTATCACCCTATGAAAGATCTATTAACACCGAAAAAAAGTCGTGGAAGAAATTAAAGATCAAATGGTCATAAGATAAAGAAAACCATAGGATTTGGCAATTTAGGTATGCCACTGAAGATCTCAGGGATTGATTAATCTTAGGTTTTAAGTGTTAATCAAGCTCTAAGAATAAGCTATAACCGGAATAAAGAGCTTAGTGTCAAGAAATGGATGTCTTAAATCAAAAAACATAATTACCTTAAGACCCTCTCATACCAGATATTGAGTAGCTTAGTCTTAAAAGACAATCAATGAAGCTCTTGACTATGATACTGAACCCTAAAACCTTCATAAATAATAAAGGTCTCAGTTATAACCTTGAGCCTCAAGACCTTCTTAATCAATGAAGGTCTCAACCATAACATGAAACCTCAAAACCTTTTCACAATAGTTATTTTAATTGTATAAAAAATTCAAACATGTAAATTTTTTGTAAATAAAAGAGATTTTCTAGCCTATTAATTATATCCTACAATAAGGGCTTGTGATCTCATAATCCCTGAAAAGGTTACGATTATGAGCAATGTGGTGGCAATTAAGCTTGAAGGGTAATAAAAAGGTATGAAAGAGCGAGAAAATGAGGTATTTTATTCTAAATTGAGTTACAGAATTGCTACCATGTTTTTTGAAAAATCTTCCTAAGAGAAACTCTAAGCTAAGTATCAAAGAATTTTCATCAGACTATCGGCTTTATCCTTGATTATTTTCTTTTATTTCAGGCTATAGCAACTCTAATAAGCAAGAAGAGAAAGTGAATCTTGTTGCTTGGAGTTCGAAGAAGAATTTTCGTGCATTAACATCTCGATCTCTAAAAGTTATAACTGTGTGTCATTCTTCTTTGAAAAAGTGTAGTCAAGGTGTCCTAAGCTTTTTTTAGTGTTTTCGCATCCCGGATGTGCTCTAACTTGTCTTTTTCAATTGTGGTCTTCAAAGAACATCATTTTGACCACTTTGATCTTCCACTTTCATAAGTTACTAGTCAAATCCGCTGCCTTCGATTGCATAACTTCACTTTCATTGACAATCTCTCATAGATCTTTGCCTTACATGTAAGATGTCATACATGTCGCAGAATACATTATAATTCAAGCAACTAAGTCTTTTGGTTCCTCCAACAACTTGAAGGTCAATCATTTTATTAGCGAATAAAAAATCTATTTACTTTTTTAGAAATTAGGATCTGTAAATTATGGAACCTGGCTTATAGAAATCTAGAACCTTTAACCTTGCTATGATACCAAATGTAGAATGAAAGATCGAACAACAATGGAAGAAAAAACAGCTTTATTTCTAGTTAAACTCTAATATCTTATGGACGCCCTTTTACAATCTTAGTCTACTTGCCTTCCTTATAACTAAAAACACATTTTTACATTTCGAACCACCACCATGAGTCCACTAACACTACTAACAAGACTCCATTACTCTTAAAATTACTACTAACATTAACTTCACTAACCATGAAAACAGGAAACACAACTTGAACAATTCAAGCAAAATTTTGACTAATTCAAAAATAATTAAAACTGACTAATAGTTGATCAAATCGTGAAATCATGAGCTCGTGTTTTAATCTTTTAACATTACCCACCATATTGGGCATCAGCAAGCCCAACGAGTAAACGAGACATTTAATGGACTCGTTGGGATAAATATGGATACCTAATTCTACCTAATGGGCTTGAGTCCGGCTTGTGAATGATCCATGGCATCCTGTCTGTCTTTTGCTCAGGAACGTGGGTCCCCTAGAATTCCTTTCATTTCCCTCTCTTCTTTAATAACCTCGTCAAACTCAACTGTGAAAAGCCATTTTCTTTTCTATTCTAGGTACAGTTTTTACTTGAGTATGAACTTATGAGTACTCTCCAGCTTCTTTTTCAATTGTTGTGAGTTAATAATATCTGGTGGTGTTAATTTATGTGAGCATCAATTATTCCCCTATATATTGAATGGATTGCTATGGTTTTTCTTTTCTGAACCACGAGACATCGAGGTGTTTGTTGAAATGACTGAACTTTTATGCTGACCATTGAATTGGATTCAGTGAAAGATAGTATGTTGTCTGACATGTGATTTAGCTTTGTCCTCGTTTCTCGTTTCTTTATTTGCAATGGAGTTCAAGGGACCTGCTATTTGTTCAATGTTGTTTTTGCTGTCTGCTGGAATGGTTTTGGTCCTTTGCCAGTGTGTCTGCATATGAGGTAGTGATATATATTATTCAGCATACAGTTTAATGGTTCAAGTGAATGTTAGTTTCGATGAGATGCCTCTTTCAGAAAATTAATCTTCGGATTCTGTAATGTTTCCAACTATTTAGTTTCTGAGAAAGGGAGATTGACATTTTCCCCCCTAATGTTTGCTGAAAAACCAACTACCCACCTCTCATTAACTTTCAAACAAAAACCCCTCTAATGTTTTTAAAAATAATAAATACCCCTTAATTAAAAACAAAATTATATATTTTTATCACATAAGTCCCTGACTTTTATCATATAAACCCCTAAACCAAA
>JAVXUL010118344.1:0-17175 GCA_035590515.1 Trichilia minutiflora | reverse complement strand
AAAAGTATAACATAGAGTCCGAATTGATGGTTGGACCAAAAATGAAAGATTTAGCCCAATGAGTCATATTTTCAATGAATCAAGATTCACCTCAACAGCTCTCCTAAATGAAATATTTTTCCCTTTTTATATTCACTGCACAAAAATCAAAATTAACTAAAATTACAAATAAAGTAAATTTTATATCAAAAACTTGAAATATGCATGAATGGAGAGAGTTAATCATACTTTGAGATGTAAAATAATGAATTTAAACTTTAGTATACATATACTTTTATGTACTCATCATTGACTCACATATATAATGAAAAAATTAGGTTTAAAGAGAGGATAAAGTGAAAAAAAAAAGAGTAGTTTAGTGAATATAATATTCATGTGAAGATATTTTTGTACGAAAAAAATAAAATAAATTATTATTTATTAAAATTTTATTATGTTTTTTTAATTTTGGTTATTAACATTGATTATTTTTTATTAAATCCTTTTCTATTGTTCTTCAAATTAACTATTCTTCTCTCAATTTCTCTTTGCTCTAACCAATAATTACTTTTTCTAACATTTTGCACTTGTTACATCTCACCAAATTATCTACAAACTAAAATCTCCAAATTTACATCAAACTCTAGCTTCGAGAATTTGGGAATTATGCTTTCATTCCTCAATTTTGCATTTTCTCAATGGTTGATCCATCATGAAAGCGAAAAGGGAAGAAATTCATACAAGGACATTGAGCGAATCTCTCAAAAGACAAGTTTGATCAAGATAACTTTGAATCCCTTAAGCTTGCTAGACAATTTGACACCAAATTTGCTAATATGCTTAATGATTCGAGCCTTCAACATTGCTAAGACATTAGGATATTTAGCTTGAAATCACCTACTATAACTTAGGTAGTTAGTCTATCCTAAAATAATGTGAATATTTAACAATAATCTCACATTTGATTTGGATGAGACATCTATTACTCTAGAGTTAATGGTATTGACATTTATTTGGATTGTAGAATGTTGCACAATATTTTGAAATTTGGGATGATGGACTCAATCTTTTTCGAAACTATGATTTTCCAAAATTCTTGAAACTTCTAATTAAGTGAGTTTTTGAGGTCATAGAGGACCCTAACCTAGTGCCCGGGAGGGGTACACCAACCAAAATTTCTTCTTAATCCCTAGAGAGTGAAATCCTTCAATATATCATTTTCATAGCTTTCTTGCCTAAAAGGGGTAATTTAGCTAGTATCAACTACATAAAAAAGTCCCTCATCTTTTGCATCGCTCTTATATAAATTTAAGCTACATTCTCCTTCATCACATGGGAAAGATTGGTCGATATCAAACCTCTCAACTTTATTATTAATAGGTCCTCACGTTGAGTTTTAAGGCATTTGATGTGACTTTAAATGATGAGAAGATGATCGACATTTCTCAAAAGGAGGTATTTGATCTCGCATTCATAGGTAGGATCGAATTTTTATAGTTTTTAGATGGCTCGTGGGTTAGGAAGGCTTCAGCCACTAGGCGACAAGTTCCTCCAACTCCTTAGTCTACGGAGATTCCTTAACCAATATACACCAATCTCCCTTTTGAGCTGCCTTTGTTTTCTAAGCCTTTGTAGTCATTCACACCTTCTTAGCCCTCTTTATTGGTTGCTCTTTCCTTAGCTCTGGTCAAAGATGAGCTTAGCATTCTTTAACAGGAGATGCATGATTTTTGCAACTATGTCGACATTCATTTCAATGGATTCGAGAGCAGTCTTACTTAAATGTTTGGCTATCTCTGCCACCATCATTCTTTCACTCCTAGACCATCCGACACTTAAGTCTAGATATATGCTTTGATGATCTTGTATTGATTTCTACATTTTAGATTATGCTTGTATTTAGGATAATTTATTTTTATATTTCTTTATGATGCATGGATGATATTTGCACTTTTCTTGGTTGGGACTCGTACTTTTTACGGACATTATTTGTATTTTTTATGGATGCAACTTGTATTTCTTTTTGGATATTATAAATTTTATGTTTTGCACTTGCTTGATTGTTTTTGATGATACCTAAAGGTAGAAAATATAAAATTTTTATCATAGTTGTGATGTCATACCAAAAGGGAAGTAATGTGTGCAGTTATGCAATGTTTCTTTTAGTATGCTTGGATTCTCTTTTGTAGGAGGAGCTTAATTCCAATTGAAAAGGGAGTATACTTTCATTATTTTGTCATCATAAAAAAGAAGGAGATTATTGACTTTAATGTTACACAATTTATATTTTAATGATAACAAAATGAAGTGTTAAATCAAGTCAAGACAAAAGTATTTTAAGAAATCAAGACTAGAAGAAACAAGTCGCAAGTATATTATCTTTATTTGTAAACATTTATATTCATGGTTGTATGTTTGATTGTGGTTTTGGCAAAATGATAAGTTCAAAACATTCTTTTCATAAGTTAAAATGCATTTCTAGACTTAATTATCATAGTTTCAAACTTGCAAGATTTTGGACTTAATGGTCTTATTTTAAAACTTGAAAGATTTTGAATTTAATTGTTATATTTTCAAAAGTTGCATAATTTTGAACTTAAATACCATTTTTTTAACTCGCAAAGCTTCGACTTAAATGTTATAGTATCGAACTTGCCAAGTGTTGAACTTAATTACAAGTTTTTCAAATCTGTCAAAGTCTAGATCAAATTGTAAAATTTTTAAAACTGATTTCAAAAGGAGCCGTTCGACAAATGAAGTGACTTGATCAATCGAATGGTATTAAATGGTTAACCAATAAAAGACAAATTGTCAATCAAATTACTATAAAAAATTGAACAAAAAGCCTGGTCAATTGAAATGTACTAAACAATCAGCCAAATACTTGAAAATTTTGAGTCGAACAAGCATTTTATATTTAATGGCTAGTTTTTAAATCTAAGTAAAAAAAATAAATCTTTTATCATTTTTTGACAAAAAGAATGAAGTAGAACAGTTTCTTTGATATCTTTGAGGTTTAAAAATATCTTTAAGCTTACATTTGTCTAAAATCATTAATCAAAATCTTGTTTCTTCATCTTGTATCATTTCTACTATTTCCATTGTAAAGAAGTAAAAATGGGTGTTTTTTCACTTGGTTTGTGGAATTAAGTGATTTTAGTTGAATCACTGATAAAGAGTTGAAAAAGTGTGATAAATTTTCTTATTTTAAAAGTTAACTTTGAAAGGCTTGCATTAGTGAAAATTTCAAGAAGAGCTTGAAAAGAGTGGATATAAGCTTAGAATTAGTTAAACCACTATAAAAACTTGGTGTTTGATTTATTCTCCCTTGCTTTCTTTACTATTTGCATATTTATTGTGAATTATTGAAATAGTTGAGAAATTTATTAATTAGTCTTGATTTTTAGAAACCTAATTCACCTCCCACTTGAGGTGCTTTTTAGTTTTTTAGATTTAAATTCATGGATGATGATGTAGTTTATGTTTGTTATGCGTTACTTGAGAGAATTAATATTGGACTTTATGTTGTTAGTTATTAGTTATTAGTTGTTTATGGATAATGAATGTATTTACGTTGTTATTTATTATTTGGAAGAATTGAGATTTGACTTTTATGTTGTTAGTTGTTTGTTGATGATGAAGATGTTTTTTAGGTTGTTAGTTGTAGGGATGGGCAAATTCAATCCAATCCAAACCAATAATTGGATCGATTTAGATAGATTCTAAAAATTTTAAATTAATTTTTACTTGGGATAGGAGAATTGCGATTTGAGTTTATGTTATTTTTTGGTAGTTTTTATATTATTATTTATAACTTAGAAAAATTGAAATTTGAATTTTTTCTTCGTATTTGGAAGAAGTTTGAATAGATAGATTAATTAATTTATGGTTGATAAGAATATATTATTGTTATTTTAATTTATTTTCTTTATTATTTTTATCATAATTTAATCGTATCTAAATAAATAATCATGTCTCATCGATTAATTATATTTAAATAAATCGTATCTAAATAAACGAATTATTTTTGTATTTAAGTTTTTGATATAAATAATAAACAAATCATATTGATATTGACTTGAATAATAAATAAAATATGATTTGTTTATCCAAATTACCATCCTTAACTAGAATGGTTTCAATCCTCACGCTGATTTAGTAGCATAAAAAGATCAAAAGATCATACAAGAAACCAAAAGTATGAGACGATTGAAGATCATTCTAAAGTTATTGAAGAGAAAAAATGTCAAATATAAATTCTATGGGAAGGCCGTAATTAATTTTATGCATTAGATTATGTATCTTCTATTATTGTTAATTTCCTACATATAGCACTTGTAACAAGGTTACAGCTCCCTTTAAAATTGCGATCGAGTTAAAAAGATGAAAGCAATGGTAGACTGATAGTTTCATGATGACTACAAGGCAAACGAAGGAGCATGAAGAAGTATGTAGAAAAGGTACGGGCATGGTATTCAAATTTGAAAGTTTCAAGCTTAAACAAATACTAAGATGAGTCAATAGCTAAGCTGACAAGTTTGTGAATGAATCATCTAGTATATATACGTAAGGCACCAAAGAAATCACACAGGAGTATAATTAGAAGTCAAGTCGAGAAATATCTTAAGTAGTCAGCGTCATTAAGGAGAGGATACACGGATCATACCGTACATTTAATATCACACAGGATGAACGTTGCCAGCACGTAACGCGAAAGAACAAATGTTGAAAATCAAGGCATACAATTGGCAATAATTTAAGGGTCGTTGTGCAAAGTCTTTTTCTTAACCATATTCTCAATTTGCAGGGCCCAGACAAGCAATAACACTTGCGGAGGAAGTCCATGAAGAATTTTGCAAAAGTTGGTTGAAGTTTCCTATTTCAAAGAATTAATACTCAATAGTACTTTGATAGTAGTTTGAAAATTTCTGCCTAATCTAAAAAGCACATGCTGGTCTTTTAGATGACATTCATGACTCATGAGCGGACTTTGGATCAAAAAAGTTCGGCCAAGTCGGACAAGCCTCAACATTTCTAGCCTTCCAAAACACAGCCAGAATGAAATAAACAATAAAAATCATGAAATCAAGTCACATTGGAAATAAATGCTAAAAAAGCTCTATGTAGAAATCATTTGGCTGTCAGCCAACAGCTAAAAGGAATCACACTTATAGTTGCTGCAGTATACGATCTGATTGAAGCAAGTTTAAATAAAATCATAAAAGTATTTCATTGAAGAAAATATCAAACAAACTCCTTTACAGCCTCCCTCAACGGACAAGAGTTCAATTTTTTTTTTTTTAAGAATAAAGATTATGACCCAAAAAGCTTCAATGAACTAGAAGGGCATATCAAATACAAGTACCATTAACAATTAATTGCTATATGTTTTTCTCGACTCCACCAACACCTAAAAACACAAGAAAGAAAAACACTTGCACTTGCATACTTGCATGAACACACTGTGAGAAGCCAATCTTAACATATACATATCAACTGACTAAATTATAAACCACAAAATAACATGACGAAGCCCTTTTCCATAGTCAATCGCTAAAATCTATGCTCCCACTACGAGAACTACTGGCATTTCGACTATGTAATGAGAGGCCCCTGATGTGATCAGCCACCGAAGAACCATCAACCTTTTTTTCTTGAAAGAATTTCTCTCTTTCCATGTGCTTTGCAGGTGGGGGTGGAATTGAAACAGGTGGAGGATGTAGACTGTTTTCATGTGGTGGCTCTGTGTGTACCGGACGTATAAGTGGTCGGTTCAACCTCTCTGCTGGAATTGATGATCCAAGATAGCCAAATGAGGGTCGTTCTGCCGATTGCTCTTCATCTTCAGGTTTTGCACATGCTTTTCCTTTCCGCATCCTGTTAAAAGTTTTTGAAGTCAATATCCAAGATAACGAAATTTCATTTTAACTAAGAGAAAGTTCACAGTAAGAAACTGAAGAATGTTCAAAAGAGACATCCAAAATTAAAAAAAAAAAATCAGCTTCATGATATAAGATAACACACATGTTATCCAAGAAACACAAAACTCACAGGAAGCGTTGGACAGCCAATTTCTTTACAAATTAAGAGACCGTTGGAGATACACAAACCTTCGGAAAAGTTGCTCAGCCTCCTCTTCTTCTTCTTCATAATCAACATGATTGGTGGTTGATGTAGACCTAGTTAATGGATTGGCATCTTGATGGTTCACATGGTTGGGAGTTACTGGAGACCTACTTGAGACAAGGGCATCATGTCTTGCCAGGACTTTCTGGAGCTGCTCATTCAAGTCAATTGCTCGAGAAACCACCTTCTCATCTCTTACAAAGGAAGATGAATTAATTCAAGTTTCAAGAGAAAAAAAAAATTAAAACTTTTTTGTTGATGTGTAGGTATATACTTTCCTATAGAGGGAAAAATAATAGACACAGAAAGCCAGGAGCTACACTTACCGAGAAGTCATCACAAGATGCATAACTCGTTGCTTTTGGAAAGAACATTGTTCAACAAGATCAAGTGTAAATTCATCCTTTGCTCCCTAAAAGAACAATACTATACAGTCAAAACTCAGTGATTCAAGGATGCATTTCAAGAGAGCAAAAATACCATGCATTTGATTCATAAATATTAATCGTAGTCCCAAAAACATACCTTAGGATTCTGAGTATCCACAGCATCAAGGACTTCTTTTAGAACATCCAATGCATTACTAGCCTTCTGGATAATACTGTACAGAAAAGGTACAGACTGATAAATTGTTTGTATGCAAGTTGTAATAACAATAGAACACACACTTCTGAGGAAAAAAAAGACCCAAATCCTGTCATGCCCGAGAAATAGCCATGCTGACACTTTTGATTTGATTGTGAAGAAAGAATGCTAAGTCAAAAAAAAAAAAAGACTTTAGATAAAAAATTGAATCTAAGAGCAAACATGTACGGGTGTTAAAAGGATTTGGGCCTGCTAGACATGACATTAGTCCAAATGAGTTTCTTTGAATCCCACTTTTGGCATAAAGCTGAATCAATCAACTCATGAACCGGCTTGAAAGCATGGATAATTCATTAAATCTTTTAAAATTAATTTGAAAAACAAAAATTTCAGAGAAGTATTACTTGGATAACAGTTGTGCAACAGCCAAACAGGTGATATTTCAGTCTAATTAATTAATTACAAAAAGGGAAAATGACCAAAGTCCAACGCAATACAACATGAATCATATTGAGCTAATGGTTGTGCTGGGCTCTCTCTTAAGGATTCAGCGTGGCACAAACCGAGATAGAACATAAAATGGGGATAACTTTTCAGGCCAAGCTGGCAAGGCATGGCCCAGTTAGCACCCATACTATCTCTATTATCCAGCAAAAAAATCCTGTCAATATTGGTGTAAATGAGTACATTACAGCAAAGATTATGGATACAGTAAACCCATAATCCAAGGAAGTCACTTCATATATCTAAAAGAAGTCGTTCTTAAACTCCCAGCTCTTGCGGCATTAACCATGATGTTTACATTTGATAACATTTCCAAGGATACGCCAAGAACAATAACTTCAATAGAAGCCATTTGCTTGTAATTAAGCTTAACACAACTGTACTTCCCCAAGCCTTTAAGATTTGAAGATATGTCCCAGATAGGCATATTTTGCTATTCTTTCGCTCTTTCTGATTCATCTATGATGGGAATGTCCACAATGCTTGGTGACATTTCATTTTACCGGACAGGTTCTACACATTAAGCATTTGGGACCCTAATTTTGTTGTAGTTCCATAAAAATCTTTAACATATAGTTCTGTTAACTAGCATTAAGTTTATGTATGGGGTATATGGTCATTCAAAATTGACAGAACATTAATGAAATTTAAACGTGGTGTTCTCTAACCTGATTTGTCAGCTACCTCTTGGCTGATAAGCCAGATGTACCATCATAACATCCACCATAGCCTTTATAGAGGACCTTATTTATACATTTTTTTATTTGACAAGAAACTCGAGCAAGGCAATCGCCCGCTACGGAAGTTGTAGAACCAAAGTCAGCAGGTATAGTAGTAGATGTTAAAGATACACTTGTAAATTGTAGATTATGATTTTGTGTTTTCCTTATTCGTTCATAAGTTAGGTGTATATATATGGGCTAGTCTTCTTGTATAATTACATTGAAATAATAAGAGTTTTCTTCAGTTTCATGGTATCATAGCCCCAATAGCAATTTTCTATTTCTGGTTTCTTCCTACCCCAAGATTTTCGTCAAAAGTTTGCCAAGAGGATATTGAACAAACCCAGAGCTGCCACTTTTTGATTCGCCATGCTCCGATCACTCCTGTTGATATGAGACCAAAGTTCCACTCAAAGGATGATGGGAAACAAAACCCGACCATCAAATTTTGTGCCTGCCACCGCATTCTGCTGTCGTTGAAGGTCAGGATCAAATTTAGGGTTCAGGTTAGATTCATCAGGTTTAGGTCAACCTAGGTTGATTCTGGTTCTGGTTCGGTTTAGTCAACCTGACCCAGTTCAGTTAATTCAAATTGGTTTGATTCAGTTTTTCTTTCCAAATTTGGTTCAGAATGTTGACTCATTCCATCAATTCCGAGATATTTGAGGCAATACCATCAGTGGTGGTCACACCAGTAATCATATCCATTCCAATGTTTACTTCAGAAAAATTAATGGGCAATCATAACTATCGGATATGGACAAATGCTGTAAAAATTTGGTTTCCCAGTCAGGGTCTTGACGATTATTTGATGATTGAATATAAGGCAGTTCCTGAAGAGAAACGCTGTGCATGGGGCAAGTCGATGCACAACTGATTGCTTTCCTATGGAATTCAGTTGATGCATCTTTAGTATAAGAGGTTCAGGCACAGAAAACATGTACCCTTTGGACACGACTGGCCATTATATACACTAATGACATCAACAGGACTTATGACATCATCAGTAGATTGTTTCAACTTCAATAAAATGATAGCCCCATTCATACTTATTGTGGGCATATGCAATCTAGTATTGAGGACTTCAATTCATTATTCCCCTTTTCTGAAGACATCGAGACTCAAAAACAGCAGTGTGATCTACTATTCATGTTTCTCTTATTATCTAACTTTGATCATCAAATCTGAGCAGTCCATTAATTCTTACACTCAATGAAGTGGAGGCTCATCTCAAATGAGCTACAACCTTTGATAGTCCTAATCTGATTCAGACTAACCGCACTGTCTTAGCCACTAAGCCTATGCCTACACCTCTTTCACAGGAAGGTGGGCAAGCTAGTGGTCGAGGATGCAGGCAAGACAAGCCACTCTACTCCTATTCCAAGGGACCAGAATTTGTTCAAGTTGAAATATTATAACCTCCATGGTCGTCCACATCAGGCAGTTTGTGATTATTGCAAGACACCGGGACATACCCGAGCTGAGCGTTATAAACTTCATGGTCATCCACAACAGACAATAAATACTGCTTAGACTAAGTCCTCGATTGCAGTCTCCATATAATCAAGAGAAATTTGTGGAAAGAATCTCAAAGCTAAATTTGCAAAACTTATTAAGTCTAGAGCTTCCAAGGCTGCATCTACCTCTACTATTACTCCCGTTGCACATACAAGTCATCCTACTGTCTGTCTATCCTCATCCTCTTATCCTATAGGGCTATAGATTCTTGATTCAGGTGCTACTAATCATATATCTGGTAATTGTATATATTACTAGGACCATCGAAACCGAGGCCAATTTCATACAGAGAAACAATATAAAATCAGCAAAGTCTACGAATTATATAGAAACATTACTCCTTCACTCCTTTTTGCTTTGGGGAGAGAACAAGGGAGCCCCAGGAAAAAAAACTACAATAGCTAATATGAAATATCGTTCATCCGAAAACTCACTCACTCAACAATGTTGACCAATTTAAAGGTGTTGCACACATACTTTAACTTTAGCAATCACCAAAATCATCATCCTTGTAATAAAGTAGTGCTTAATAGGCCACTGGTTATAAGTTTTACCTTTCTTTTCCTTTTCCTTTTTCTTTTTCCCTTCTCTTTTATGCATAAAGAGTTACTCTTATAATGGTGGTGACTTGGGTAAATTATCAATGGTCTGCTATTTAAAAAAGTCTATCCAACAAGTAAATTGAAATAGAATCCTCTTTTCTTTTTCCCCCTACAATTTTATTGATGTCTGTAATATGATCTACGAGTCCACAAGCCCAAACATGAAAAGCCACATCCAAAATTTCAAAACAGACTCAGGAGGCCAGGTCCTTCGGATAAAAACAGATAAAAAAATTTAAAAAGAGGAGAGAGAGAAAGAAGCTTAAGAAGAAACAGACAAAAGCAAGTAGAACACTTAAGGTCAAATAATTAGTCATGCATAACAGAAAAGAGAAAATCCAGCAAAAATCTTAAAGATGAAAAGTAGAAAGCCAAGAAAAAGATAATAAAACATAATTTGAAAGAAAAGTTTTTGAATCAATTTCTCGAAGTGTAGCAGCAAGCAAAACAAATGTCCTGGATACACCTCAAGGGAGCAAACATGCCGGAATATAATAGACTACCTGGATTCGGGAACAGTCTGAAGTTCTAGTTGTTGACCAAGAGGAACTGCTTCATGTCTAGAGGAGGCAAGTTCTCCATTAAGTGTATTTTTCTTATTTGCCTCAGAAGAAGGATGCCTTGATGGTACAGTACCAGGTCTCTGAGGGAACTGTACTCCTGCAGTCTGGTAAAAATATATATACACATGTACATATATGTATGACATATAACACCAACAAAAGATTTCTATCATAATATTTTCATCTTTTCATCAAAAATAAATAATGAATACTTTCTAGCTCTCACCTGGAAAGTGCACAAAAAAAATGTACTGGATAAGGAAATAATTGACACTGGAATTACACCAAAGAAAATAAGCACCTTTGCCCCTATACATATTTTTAATTATATACCCAGCCAAAAAACACTTTCAATCAAATTCCTTTAATGAGCTATCTAAAACCAGAAACCATTCTACAATCATGGATATAATTTTAAGGCGCAACAATTTAGTCCCCGAGGTCAGCCAGAACAACTTTAAGGACATAGTTTGGAAATTTTTAACAAATCAGTCCTTATAGGACTAATTTGTTGTTTCAGCAAACCTCAGGATTAAAATGTTGTTCTATGTCCTTATTCATTGTTTTGGCAAACCTAAGGGACTAAAATGTTGTTGTCCCATAATTTTATAAGTAAGCAGTTATAACATCTCATTCTAGCTTCTTTTATATTTAGTTTTCAGCATTAGCTTTAGTTATGAAGAAAAGTCAATAAAGATCTTTACTGCAGCTATGTTTGCGAGTTTGTACAATATATTGGCTCTTACTTCCATCTAAACTTTAGCTAATGAAAAAATCTACAGCATCACAAAATGTTATAATTTAACTAATAACAGGTTTACAAAAGTTTTATGTCTGTACCTACCACCAATTCATAATAAGCTGCATAATACTGAGGAAACTGTCCAGAAGCACCACCAAGAGAGGTCTGTGTGGCATCAAGAAGAAGGAATATCCTCTCTCGTACAGGCAAATCTGACTGTTAGAAAAGAAAGAAAAACAATTAAACAATAATTACGCAAATCAGCCAAATGTCAGCTATTGGTCATTAGGAAACAAGCTTACACCTTTTTCTTAACTATCTTCACAAATATCGGGAGAATCCCATTATCTATCACTTGTTTATGAATATGCTCACCAATATTGTTCATCAACATCTCTAACAACTGTAATATCATATAATAAATAAATTAATGGTGATAAGCCTTAGAACAACAAAATAGTTCAATGAATAAGCTGAAGTTGTCGAATCATTTGATGACCACATATTAAGCATTAAAAAATTAGAAAGAAGTGACTGCAGTGTCATAATGATACTTCTTAAGTACAGGGCAAATGAAGATTTCACAACAACAGGTAGGTATAGAAGCAAAGGCTCACCATAACTGCATACAGTTGAGTATTTGGGATTTTGCTCCCCAACCGTTTTTTAATAGCTTTAACCACATCCTTAGCTTGTCTGCATTTAAAAAAACACCAATCCATGCAGAGCAAAATATTAAAATAATAAATCAGATTATATGTCAGACAAGTGATCCCCAAAACTGCATAGTATAAAGTGAATAGGTTATTTTGATAGGTTTGGAACCAAATTTGTTTAATAACATTCAGACCTATTTCTAAGCCAAATTTGTTTGATATTAAGAAGAACAAGTTTGAACAGGGATTAAAAGCTCATTTAAGCTTAAGCTCAGATCTAGCTTCTCCAAGCCAAACTATTTCATCAATGAAGCTTTTGAAATAAACAAATAAATGCAACATTAAAGCAACTGAAAAATGTACATAATTATAAACATAGATTATTTACTTTTTTTTATCAAAAGAAATTAAAACGGCTCAGTAAATTACACCTTTGATCACTAGCAACTAGTTCACAAATTTCAATATTTTTGGTCCAATCAAATTCAGAAAGTTTCTCGCTTGTTGCAGAATTAACGAGCTCAGCAGCCATCTTTTGCATATATCTGGAGATAAAAATAACCAGATTAGTGGAACAAGTTTGGGTTGGGTCAAAAATTTTGCAAAACAAGAAACAGCAATGACTAAAGAAATTTTCAACCCAAATTACTTAAGATATCAGATATTTGAACGACAGCTCAAACAAACATAAATAGTCATTGAAGACACTTCACATCTAACCTATTTCATCCTTGAGAAATTATCAATTATATCGAATGAGCTTATTGAGCTTCACTTATCCATGCATCTCCACTTCTAACGAAATCATATTGAAATAGACAATTACAATAATAAATTGTTAACCTCAATAATATAAAATGCAATGCAGAATGAGTCACCATTTTAGCATTTTCAAAAGCTAGTTCTCCTAGTCGCATAACCACCACAACTAATTTGGCATAACCATCAAGCTGCCTCCAACAAACACTACTATAGTCGATCAAATAGTGCCCATCATACAAACTAACTTTGCATTACCTAAGCCACTTCTCACTTTTTCATGGCATTACTTGCAAGACAACGTAATTATAATACAAAGAGGTCTCATATCCATCTTATGATTTTCTAAAGTTTTCTGCGTGGTTAAAGGGGGTTTAGAAAGAGATCTTACTTCCATTTTGTGATTCCCTGAAAGTGTTCAGCGAAGTTAAAACAGGTCTCATGAGGTGTATCACATACATAAATGTATAAAGTGGATTTTAAGAAAAACCTTTCATGTAATCAAAACTCTGTCATGTAATAACTACAATCCTACACATGCACATCCACCCATTACACCACAATGTCCGTATATCAATGCTCTCCTACCCTCCACCCCCTCTCAGAAATCAATCCAACACTTAATGCTATGCCGATTGCTAGAACATAAAAATGTGGTAATAAAATTTTACATAACCTCTGCAAGCATAAAACTTCTTAATTTAGTTGTTATCTTTCTACAAAAAAGAATGCTATGCCACATGTTAGGACATAAAAATGAGGTAATAACATTTTGCATAATCTCTGTATGCATAAAAAATCTTAATTTAATTACTATCTTTCTACAAAAAAGAGTGCTCACACAATTTTAAATAGTTTGGTTTTCAAGACCCAACAAATTGACATCTTAATCACATGATGGACTTGAAGCCAAAAAGCATTTACCAAACAAATCTCAAGAGTAAGTATATACCAAAAATGATATGGCATAGAACCACTGCATCAGCATATCTTTACAAATTTTAACATAAGCTAAACATACTTTTAGTCAAAGGAAGGCGACACTAAAAGAAACTCTATTGTTTGAAATAACTTCGAATTTCATACTGCATCTTCGTTACTCTGCAGAATAAAAAGAAAGCTCAAGGTAAGATAAAAGCAAACAGTGCGTCATTAATATTTCTGTATATATTTAAAAACCACATGGCTAATAATGATTATATACAGATCAGAACAAACTAAAGATTAGATACAGATCTAGAAAACAACAAACTATATGCTATATCTAAGACAAAACTTGATCGAAACAAGAAGTTTATAGAGCTAATCTAAGGGCCAGCATATCATTTAACACCTAACGCAAAATCTATCCAAAACTAGAACATTGAGTTTACAATACATTCAGACGATTTCAGTTTCTTACAAGCTATGATATCAAACATCATTTTACATATTAATTCTACTCTTATGGTATATGTTTCATAAATATTATGGATTGTCAATGTTTTCTATTATTTATTATGCGAATAAGCTCATTATTGCCATTGTCCATGATTTAGCACTAAGGAGTCAGAGTGACATGCAGAATATACAAATCATAAGCTCTAAACTTACTAATTAAGTAGATCACATTTTGATAGGAAAGTGACATGTCAATTTCCATATATTATGTTGTGACTTGTCTTGATCATAAAAATGAGGATTTTTAATTGATGTATGCATTAAACAAAACAAAAAGTTGTTTCATTTTTTGTTTGAAATCTGAATGTAATTTAGTGTCAGTGATTCAGACATTTTAGATTGTTTGTTTTTCTAACTTAAGACCAAAAATCAGATACTTTATGTGAATAAAAAAGAAAAACTCTTTACATTTATCTGAATACGCAAAGTCTATGTTCTGTCATAACCATATTTATCAAAAATAACCTAACAAATAAATACATGTTGTAAATTATTCTATTGTTCTCTCTATAGTCAATTACAATGTAAATCAAGATTCCATGACTAATTAGTGTCTCTTCACCAACTTCTCCTCCAATAGCAGTCATAATTACAAAGATACACACCCTCAGCCTTATTTTACTCAAGCTAATAAAGGTATATTGGACACGAATGACAGAGATAAGGAATCTTGAGATTGAGATTTTACTAAAAAATTCAGCTTATGGACTCGATGTCTTCGTTTCTAGAATTAAACAGAAAGAGAATCTTGAAGGCATTGCACTGACAGTTCACAAAAATGATAAAATATTGGATAATCAAGAATTTGCGATTCAAGTCTGAGCTGTTACTAATTTGGTGCACAGTAATATAATTAAGATAAAGGAAGCATGTATTAATATAATTTTAGTTTTTAATGTTTTAATAAATTATAAAAGTAAAAAACTAAAAATTATAACTTATTAAATCATTTTGTCAAGTTGGCACCTAGCAAATGAATCAAATTTGAAATACACACATATGTGATACTTAACGTCTATGAGGATTTCTCGTTCCAATTTTTCTTAATTGGGAAGCAGCTATAATCTAATAGGTTTGCATTCCACGTAATGTTTGGATTTTGGAGGATCTTTTGTAAAATTTGGATTCTTCATTGTACAGGTTTGGGGTATCTGTTTTGCTCTTTGGCTTTACTAGTCCTTTTATTTTTTACATTTTGGCTTTGCACTCACTTGTAAATTTCTGTTTTAGTTAATTTATCTTCTTTTGTTTAGCAAAAAATAAATCTACAAGAACATACTAACTTTTGTTTTTTTTCAAGCGCATAAATCAAACAGATACAACACTTCTATTCAAACATCAAGGGAACAAACAAACATACCAATTAATTGCTTTCTTTCCAAGCTACTTGGTTAATTGCTCTTAATCTTCAGAGTGTAATACACTCAAATCTAAGTATTGGTTAATCTTAAGAACATTTTATACTCTAAACACCTTGACAAATAAATATGTTAAATTCCAAGTACGAAACACTTCTCTCTTGCTTGATGCATCATATTCCCAAGATTAAATCCAATTATTTCGTACTCCTGTAAATCAAAACCAGCAATTCATCCAAAACTTACAAACCGAAGGTATCCTAGTTGAAAATGTTTTGATAAGATCAGCAAAATTGTTGAGGCAAACGTTAAAACAAAGATCTCTCGCAACAAACACAAGATGCAAACAAGAAATGAACGGATCAGCATATCAAAGCTCAGCAACAAATGACTTTCAATGAACCAGAAAAAGTACAAAAAAAAAATATTTCAAAAAACGACAACGTACCTGTCAGGACGGAGAGGAAAAGCGAAACAACATAAAGAAAATTTAGAAAGAGCTGATAAACCCTAAATATCTTCAGCATTTCAATCTATGATGATGACTGATTGACTACGAAGTTATAACTGTAGTTGTGAATGATCAAATAGATTATTAGAGATGCAAAAATCGCTGCAGGCTTGTTTGTTTTTTATTTTTTGTTTTTCATTTTTTATTTTTTTTATTTCATGGCTTTTATTTATAGATTGGACAGAGTGGATTCATGCTTGCTTTGCCTCCCTTCGCTGCCGTTAACAGAGCATCTTCAGCCTTAATTCTGTACTTTAATGACTTTTTATTTTATTTTTATTTATTTTTTTCAATTAATAAAAAAAGGTATACTTTCCAAAAACCTCCCCTAAGGTTTGTAGAAACCACAGCTTAATAGAAGATTTATGAATTAACACAAATCTCCCACCTACAGTACTTGAAAATTTGGGATAAACCCCATGTTGAGCAAGTTCGAATACGCAACTAAACTGGAGCCAGATTGGATAGGCATTTACGCTTAAAGTACAAGACTCAACTGGGCACGGATTTAATATATCAAACCTAGCTGGGCTTGAATCTGGGCATGAAGGCGTGCATGAATCGTCCGAAGACCCACCTAGTCAATCAATTAAAATCTGTTTTATTTTTAATTAAAAATAAAATTCAAATAATAAAAATTAATTTTTAATTTGTGATATATAACTTCTAGCTTGTAGTTTAATTATAATTTATAATATATAATTTTTATTTTTTAATATAATATGTTATATTATTGGATACAGTGTTATTAATATAAGTTATTATTAGTGAGGGGTGTTTGCGGTTTGGATCAGTTTGAGATAAAATTTTAAATCGATTCAAATATTACGATTTAAATTTTATGTAATACAAAGTCAATCCAACAATAAATTATAAACCGTAATTAATTCAAATCGTATTATATGATTTGTATTGGTTTGAGTTCGTGGTTTAAACTTTAAATTTAAATTAAAATAATTATTAATTTGAATTGAATCAAAAAATAAAATTTTAAACCTTATTTTATTTTCTAATTTAATTTTAAAATAATAAACCCATTATTTGATCATAAAATATTAATAAAATAATTAATATATTATTTTATTATATATAATAATAAGTATATTTAAT
>JAVXUL010118306.1:0-17178 GCA_035590515.1 Trichilia minutiflora | reverse complement strand
AAGGCTCAGCTGCCACTGGACTTGGAGCGATTCCTGGATATGGGTATGGGTATGGATAAGGGTATAGTGCTGGTCCGCACTGACTGTGTCTGGGCAGAATTCTGGGCCTTCTAGTATGCCATATAAGCTTCCCACATTTTCGTTGTCATAGGTGGTGACATTCCCGATCCTGAGAATGGATATTGAGGAGGAGGCAGAATATTAGCCTATCTAGGTTCAGGCTGAGGCACGAAAAATGATTCATCTTGTCCATAATCCTCAGAAACTCTCTCTCTTTAGAGTCTATCCCTTCCTCTTTCAGATCTCGACGATATCTCACACTACACAAAGAAACTTAACATTCAAATCTTGAACACACATATATATACACCAGTAGGGTGGTGATGCATGATCTATGACTCAACTCATTAAATCCACTAGGATACTTTTCAAAATCATTCAAAAGTCATATAAAACAATTTCCAAAACATATTCAATCATCAACATAAAGTATTTCAAAACCTTTAACTCTGATACCAACAAAATTGTCACGTTCCAATCCGTGGGTCTCACACGTGACAATCACCATAGATTCCTAATAAGTATTCTTTAGGTCTAGAATGCATACTACGAACCTGTAAGGCTAGAAATTTAAACCAAACACGCATAAAAACACTTCTAATATTTTTCCGTCAAACACCCAAACTTTCTTTCAATCAAAATATCATATAAACTAATGTTTACAAATATATATTCGTTATAAATATCCATATTTAAAACATAAATCCTTCACGTTCTTGAAATCAAGCAAAACCTAGAAAACCATAAATAATGTAAGACTCTCCCAATAGACACAAATGATCTATGTGAGTCGAATATAGAAGCAATACCTGAAATCACAATTCTCGTGCGATCACCACCTTTCTCGTACTCTCTATGTTATGCCTGTGAGTAGGAGAAAAGGGTGAGCATACTAAAATATACTCAATGAGGGAACATATAAAATAATAAGAATAATGATAATAATATTTAAAACATAAAGCATAACTTTTATCAAATAATAAATTTAAAAAGAAAAGGAAGAACAAGTTAAAATCTCTTTTCATTTCCAAATCAATACCAATCCAATCTTAAGAAAATCATTGGGCACGGCTGTCTTCCTGGGGTTTACACTGATCAGGCGAAACCTCGAGCCGTCAGTGAGTTTTATATGCAATAAAATCATGCCATTTTATAAAAGATAGTTTTATATTCAATAGATAAAATATGCAAGATTTTTCAGAAAACATGCCCACCACTGATGTTCGTCTCGAGCAGCCATGAGGTGACAGCCATGATTAATTCGACAAGACTCACATGTGATCAAATCCCATCACATTATTATAATAAAACAACTATACACCACCCCCACCTGTAAAGTCTTCCCTCACTTAGGTGACCTACCCTGTAGCTACAGTGAACAACCCGGCCCCCATAATCGTATCACCAATAGGCATCCCAACTCTCATGGCCATCAACTCAAACATGCAAATCATAAAATATGGCCCTCAAGTCGTATCATCAAGTATTAAACATAAAACTTGGCCTAATGACCGTATCATCATCATAAAATCATCTTGGAGACTCAATCTAAGGTAAATTATAGCACATAAAATCAACAATAAGACGCAAACATATCATAAATTGGCCCACAGCCATCATTCATGAAAAACATATACATCAAATAAGTCAAACTCAATATTCAAATCGTTTATCATTAAACCATATGAAAATATATTTATAAATGCAGTTTTGTATTATCAAGTGTAATAAACCAAATTATTTATAAAGCAAATACAAATCGTTATAAACATAAAACACGATTTGTTTTAAAGCTACAAAACAGAAAGAATTTTACTTACTAGTTAGGGAGGGTACGCACTCCCTAAAATTCCTCACTCGGATCGGATTCCTGATCCTCACGATCGGAGCCTATCCACATATATAAGAGTTCTATTAAAACATGTACGACTAATCAAATCTATCCGACACACACTTAGTTCAGCTCTAATATGACCATCATTTAACCAATCTCACAAAACTAACACACTCTTCGATTATTCGCTCGATTAATCAATTTAACTCTATTATTCTACCAATCTACAATCTACGTAACCCCAAACGACCTCATTTACTATAACCAATCCATGACAAATGGACTTCAAGCCAAACAATGACTATAACTATATACTACAAAGTGAAATTCTCCAAACTCGAGTTTTTTAGCTACCAAATCACATATCCATACACTCTACGTCCTAACTAATATATTACAACTCGAAAACTCACAAAATGAAAGCCAGATCACATGCAGATGAACAGTATCCAAAATTATAAAACTACTCTAAATGAAAATCAACAGCTTAAACAAGAGAATGAGCTTACCAACAAGTTGATAAGAGCTTATAATCATCGAATGTAGCGTCGATTACTCAAGAACTCAAGCTGGACTCCCAACCCAATTTCTCCTCTTCACGTTCTTAGCCCAAGATGACAAAATAAGGGTGCTAGGATGTAAAGGAGATGGAAGAGAGGTAGATTTTAGTGTGAAAGCTTCATTTGATCAGTTAGAAAGTAAGAAATCAAAAGAAGAAAAAATGTAGAGAGGGAGCAGAAAGAAACGGGAGAGAACGAGAGGGAAAAAGGAGGAGGAAATGATTTCTGCCACTATTTACCCATATTTATAATATGGGTATGAAATTACTAAAATGCCCTTGAGTTTTGTGAAGAAAGAAAATTCTAAAAAGGGCAATTTAAATCATTTTACTAGATCTTTGGGCAATTCAATCGAACAAATCGACTAGTTTGTTCGCCAAAGTTGGTTTCATTCGAACGAATTATGCCCTTTGTTCGTCCAAAATCTTCGATGACTCCTTGAAAAATCTTAGCCAAATTTCGTTCGATCGAGTTCACCATTCATGCAGCCGAATGCCAATTCGTTTGATCGAACCTCATATTTGTTTAACCGAAAAATTCCCTGACATTTTGGAATTTTTGGTCCCTAAATTTGTTCGAATGAACTTCTCCTTCGTTCGATCGAATGCGTTCGTTCGAACGAATCCAAGCATTCGTTCGATCGAATGCTCCCTATCTATACTCTTTACAACAGTCGAACTCCCGATCACTTTTCGACAGCCATTTACTTTTCTTTCTCTATCTAATTCATTCAAAACCTTATGTCAACTTTATAAACACTATCGATCTACACAAAACCCAGGCATATATTTATAAAAAGATAAAAATATCTTTACTCAAAAATATCGGATCTCACATTAACAGTAAATTAAAGTATATAAAGATTGAGTGTTTGATAGTTAGGAATTTAGTGAAAAAAAAATGTTATAATATAAAATATCAAGACAGACTCCGGGTTGGATATTTTAACCAAAGGTATAAAATCTATAACTTTTTAACCGTATATTATAAACATAGGTATACAAAATTTTAAAGATACTTTAGATTAGTGGGAGTTAGACAGTATGTATACATACATGTATATATATATATTTTCAGATATTCATAAATAAATGTACAATAACGTTATTTAATATATTATTTATCTGATGATCATCATTCATGTTTATTATGTAATAAGACAATTGTATTTAACATGCCTATTAATACCATATAAAGTCTTGATAATAAAATAATGGTAGTTAAAGATATGGGCTTATTAAGATTAAATTGAATATATCCATTGATACTATACAAGATTTTTTGAGAATAAATAGTAGTTACCAACATATAAACTCAATAAAGTCAAAAATTTTCTTTATTTCATTATTGAAGCATAAAGATAGGAAACTATAAAGAGGAATGATAAGATTATGATGTTATTTATAATCACATCATAATATTATATCTCACTACTGTAGTAATCTCAAGATCCATGTCAGTTTAATTGATCATATTTATGATTTTATATTGATTGTGTGTCAATAAAGGATCATTAATCATCATAGTCTAATATTAAATATTAAATTAAACCGATTGTATCAAGACGTTGAACTCATAACTATTATTTTTTTAACGTTGCTATATAAAATATTTTTGTTGTTGATTAGCTTGAGAGTCTTTTTCAAGTAACTAAAATCATTTATTTAAAAAAAATATATTAATGTAACCTAAGTAAGAGAATATTAGATATTTGTGAATTTATATTAATTATTATTGTAATTTTATTAAAATAAACTAATTGTATAATTATTGAGTCAGTAGACCTAATTATATGATCATCCAAAGTAAATTAGTTTAACATCTTTAACGGGCTAACTAGACAGTCAATGTAGCCTATAGGTTATACTGAAGCCTTTAAGGAGGTCCAGTATAAACCAACTAAAGTTAGGGTAGTTTCCCTTTCTAGCCCTATAAAAAGAAAATAAAGGGTGTGTAAAACCCTAAAATGCCTTTGTCTCATTGAAAAGGATGTCACGTACGTAAAAAAGTAGAAAAGAAAACCTAACCTTTAGAACGCTCTTCAGTTTCTCAAACAAGTATGTATTCTTACTCCATAACTATGTTCTATATTCATATATGCACGATCTAGCGACTAAGATTTTTCTTACATTAAAGACTTCAAAATATAATTTTGAACCTTTAAATGATGAACTTTGGCTCAAATTAGGGGTGACAATTCAAATAAACAAGCACCCGCTGGGTGTAGCCTGGTGGTTCCATCTTGGGGGGGCATTCGTGCTGATCTTAGGTTCGAACCTCTGGGAGTGCACCCAAGTGTAAGAATCTGGTGCAGTTCCGATTTTATCTGATCATTTGTTACCGCCTGTCAGGGGGCCGAGTTGGGCATCTGTTTGGTTAAGGCCCTGGGCCCCGTCCCGGGGACGCTGTTTAAAGGCAGTCGAGGGCCTGGGTCCCCCTGACGGAGTCTCCCGGGGCGTTGGCTGGCGGTCGGAGTTTTCGGATTTTCAAAAAAAAAATTCAAATAAACAAATTGGATCTGACTTGACACAATTACGATATGATTATTATTAGTGTAAAAAAATATAAACACGAATACAATGCAATTATTTAGACATTATTTGTTTAGACATGACTACCTATTTAGATATGAATATCCGTTTAGATATTATTATCCATTTAAATATGATTATTCGATTAGGTATAATTATCTGAATAGATACGATTATCTGTTTAAATATAATTATTCCATTAGACACGATTATTCATTTAAACATGACTATCCGTTTAATTTTTAATATTTTTATAATTTTAAATTTTTTAAAGTTAGTGTGAACAAATCTAAACATTTTATAGTATTTAAAATATTTTATTAATTAAATATTAAATTAATTTTTTAATATTTTTTATTTTTATTATTAAAAATAAAAGAAAACTTGCCATCACTTTAAAAATAAAAATTAGGATATTACTTCAATTTCAATTCTAAATAAACTTTTAAAAGGTAATATAATTAAATCTTTTAATTTTATAATCAATATTTTTAAAATAATATTGCGTATATTTTTAAATTAATATATAAGAAACATGTTATATTAATTTATATAAATAAAATTTATATTTTTTGTTTTTAATATTTAATATTATGATTATAAAAATCATAATATTAATATTTGATTATTTTTAAATTTATTAAAATATTAATATCTATTTAAGCATGATTATCGATTTAAAAATAATTATTTATTTAAATACGATAATTTGATTATACATAATTATCTGTTTAAATACGATTATTTGATTAAATATTATTATCTATTTGGACACGATTATTTAGTTAGAAATGATTATTCGATTAAACACGATTTTTCGTTTAAGTATGATTATTCAATTAGACACGATTATCTGTATAAATAATCATATCTTAAATGAAAAAATAGATTTAAAAATTTAAATATAAATCTAATACAATTATTATTTATTGACATAAATATGATCCGTTTGTTATTCATATCAGAATTTTTAAATTAGAATCCATTTAATTGTTTCGTATTCATATTAAATAATCAATGTCGTAATCTAAATTACCAATTTGAACAAAAATTATGTAAGATCGTAGCATAAAACTATAAGTTCTGCTCATCTTATTGAAATCTTTAAAATAATGTTTTACACGATTATTCTAACATACATAACTCGGCACAGCTCATCCCAAAGTCATCACTAATCACATCTTATTACATCAATTAGAAAGTGTCGCCCATAAATAATTGTGCATTCATTTTACATAATTAACATGTTGGACCACTTGTTTAATAGGTTTGCGAGGTGAATATTCTAACATAACGGTGGGATTTGTACACATAGATGATGTGATCTCTGCTCACATTTTGGCTATGGAGGAAAGCCAAGGATCAGGCAGGCTTATATGCTCGAGCTTCTGTGGCTCGTTGGCATCGGATCATCGAAATGCTCAAGGCCAAATATCCATCCTACCCCTGTGGAAGAAAGTGAGAGAAATAGAATACAATTAATGTAATCAAATTGGTAGTTTTATTGGGCCTAATGTGATATGTTTTCTGGATTGCATTTGCGGGGTCGCAACCCAAAAGGAGATAGCAGTCCGCATAGCATGGACACCAGTAAAATAGTAATTTGGGCTTTCCTGCTTTCATAACAGCTCCTCAAATGTTTGATAACTGCATCAAGAGTTTCCTAGACAGTTTTTTCTACGAAGTCCACAGTCTCTTACGATGAAAATTTGTCTCGAATGACAATTTTCTAGCATTATTTTAATAAAAGATGGGAAAGCAATAAAGTAGTTTCATTTGTTTGAAGGACGTTAATCTCCAAAACAATTTCTTAGTAGGATGGCCTACATTTTTTAATAGTTTTGTACCATCATAATCAAAATCCTTGTGAACTTATATTTAATTTGACTTTAATGCTAATTCAAACACACATCCTCAACTCATACTGATACTTTGGACTATAATCAAAAATCAAATTGTCAATTCCAATAAAAATAAAAAGATTATCTATTTTTTATTCTTTTTGGTCGACTAACATGTAAATTTATCTGAAATTTTATGCTCAAAACAAAATGTTAGCAACCGGTGTAGTTTCGCTTAGATTTTTACTTGTAAATTGAATGACTTCTATTTTTTTAAAATATTATTTGAGAATATAAAATTTTAAACCGAATTGGAGTCAACTTGCCACTTAAAAGAGCTACCAACCGTTTGGGTACTACAATTTCAATATATATACAATGATATTCGTTGGAATCCCGTCTCCTATATCAAGAAACTCCCATCAATAGAGCAGCAAACAGCATAGCAAGCTTAATCATCAAGCATGACACTTTTTATCTCTAAGATATCATTAGCAATCATCTTTTGTTTTCTTTAGTACTACTCAAATAGTAATAAACTTTCATTGCAGAAGAACTACCAAGTCAAAATCAAATATCAGAAGGCCAATATTTCAATTATACCAAGTAGCCCATATCAGAAGTTTAGAGTGTCGGCATAACAGAGCATTGAAATAACTTCTAGTTAGGCCCATCTTTAGATTTTCCTTTTATAGGGCCCTTCAAAAGGATCAGTACAATTCTTTTTCTGATATAATATTTGATGAGAGTAGTGCTACAAATAGATTGACTTAATATGTCACAATGTTATATTATTGTATATTAAAAATACAATTTTTTTATACAAATTAATAAGAATATTTAACATGGCATAATTATATTTTGGTCACATAATATATTCTTTTCTGCACTTATAAATTTACTTTTACCCTGTAAAAATATGTGAGGCATTGTAATAATATAATTCTATTAAATTAGTTAATATGATTGAATTTGTATCTTTTCATAATTGATTTGTTAATCATAAAAAACAAATATATTTTAAAACTTTATTTTTGATGGCACAATTATATCATCATTAACAATTTGATAAAAATTGTATTCATATATAAATTATCGGTATTAATAATCATAATAAGAGAAATATCTTGATGATATGATATTATTAAATGAATTAAAACCAATATATTCTAAATTTTTTAAGAAAATATTTAGCATTATAGACTCATGACGTTGAAATCTCTGTTTTGACAACAATTTCATTTCATTTCACAAAGAGAATGACACGTTGGAGTTGAACTAGATAAACTTCCTTTAGATGAAGCCATCTCCTTTTTGTTAAAAAGTCACTGCCTTCTCACAGTTTGATTTTGATATATCTATACAATTTTTCTTAATGAATCGAACATACCTTTAAGAGGAGATAATGAATGCTTAACACTCGACCACAAAGATTCATTGGCAATATCCACAGAAAACGTTACACAAAACATTTCTCCTATCAAAGGTTTTCTGTCTTTTTTCTTTTTCCTTTTTCTTTCTTTCATTTTCCTTGATCATCGCACAAAATCAAGGCACACTTATATTCCTTCCCACCTCTTAAAGTTGTTGGTTCATGCCCAATCGGTGACCATTATAATATCGTTTTATATTATTATCTTAATTAAACAGGTATATTATGCATAACTTTCATTACACTGTGCATTGTTCATATCTTAACTATCATCTTTCCTTTCTTCTCCAAGCATGTATAATTTTCTATTTACAAAAATTTGTATTTTAAATTTTATTATAAAATAAAAACGGGAATCTTATAAATATTTAATTTTTTTTTATTTTCAAAATGAATGTGATATAGGTAGACTCTTAAATGTGCATTAAGGTTGCTTGCTTCTTTGCAGTTGTGAATGTTGTTGCCCCATTCCCTACGAACAAGACTTCCCCTCTTGTGGGTTAAATTAAATTTGGTTTCACAAATTTTTCCTTAAATAAAATAGGAAAATACAATAGTCAATTTTAGATATCCATCAAAATCCAAGGACAGTTGAAAATCTAACCAATTAAGTGAAGAATAGTAGAACGGTGATACAAATTTTCTAATTGGGCATGTGGCTTTGACTTGTTATGGGTCCAAATTCTAGTCATATTTAGTGGGCAATTTTGCAATGTTCCGATATTTTCAAAGAGAACAATTTATTCAACTAACAATTAGTGCTCATTGTCATAGATGTGCCATATATTTTTCTGCCAAACCTAATTTAAAATGATAAACTACAAAATATTAGGAATAGGAATAGCCCTCATTCAAGCTCTTTCTTTCAAACTTTGTTTTCATTTCCACTAGATATAACACAATCTAGAATCTAATATATATATATATATATATGTATGTATGTATGTATGTATGTATGTGTATGTGTGTGTATATAAAAAAGAGTCTTCAAATATCAATTGTCTACTTTATGGTGTTTATGCCTTTCTAGTTTTCGTGGAAATTTCCTACAATTAATGTTCCACCCGTGATTTCCCTTAACTAAATTTTCAACATCCCAATTTTTTTTTTTCTTTTTTTTTTTTTTAATATATTACAAAAATGATAGGAGATGATTGTTAGGATATACATAAAAATTATTGTGTTGTTAAGAATATTTTATCTTATTTTAATATTTATTATTAATAAAATAAAGAACTCTTTATTATATACATAAGTTACTTCTTTTATTTACTCATACTTTATATATATATATATATATATATATATGAATTATTTAAATAATTTATTTAATTGTTAAATGATATTTTAAAATTATTTCCTACGAAAGTGATATAAAATGGATAGTAATATCAAATAGTAAGTATACTAAATATTTTCGATGAATATTATAAAATAATATTAATATGAACAACGATGAAAGTTATATTATTAGAATATTAGTATAGATTAATAATTAAAAAATTATTTTTTCAAATACAAACAAATAGCAATAAATTATATGATAATACATATAGTTAATAATTTATCATACGATTGTATTAGTATACGATATAATTCTTTGGACATTATGGTTGAATTCAATATAAATACACATGATTTATATGATATATAAGTATGAGACTAATCATATTTTATATATTAAAATCGATTTGATCATATGTTATTTATGTATGAAGTCGAATAATAGTTAAAATAGGGTCTATTAACTTAACTTATTAGGTTGAGAATACCCACTTATTTTATCCCAATTTGAGTTTTTAAATGAACATTAATAAATATCTGAACACAAATTTTTTACTAGAGTAAATTAACAGTCATATGAAAGAGTTTGTGACGACGAATTTAGGATATATTGATCGATAATTTATAAATATATTAATTTGCTTGTTATTTAACTTAATTATTTTTTTAATGATATTATATTATATAGAAGTTGGGACATTGTAAATATTATATGTATCATACAATTTGAGCAAAATCATTTGTTTAGACAGAACAAACTCTAATAATATTCGAAAGCCCTTATAATATATCCTAAAAAGTTGTAATGCAGCCTAATGCCACTTCTAACTAGAAGTCCAAGTTCCGAACAGGTTGCCGCATCTCACATTTCCAGTGTTTGTAGATTGAATTCTATAACAATACACGAATCATGCTAAGTACATGTCTACGTGATTTCATTTTATTATTATTTTTTTAATTTTTACCTGGTTTGTTATCATTTTTATAAAAATTTATTTAAATTAAAATTTATAATCGAAGAATTCAAAAATGTAAAAGAGACTTGTATATTATAATAGAAGAGTTTAATAAAATATAAAAGCTACATATTATAATGGTATTGACTTAACCCAATAAAAAATGAGAGTATCATAAAGATAGACATAACCCATTGACTTCGCAATCTATTAGTTCTTAAAATCAGCGTGTCTTGATCATGTGTCAGACTCTCTTTTGCGTATAAAAGAGGTAACTTATGACCATGCAAATAATGATTAAGGAGCAGTCAAATCAAGGTAAACTTCTACGCTACCCTCCTGAAGGCCAATAAATAAATCCCATTCTCCAATATTTAGACTAATGGGCAAAACTTATCGGATACACTACCGCTCCAATATAAAAAATGACCTTCTTTAACAAGAAGAGGACTTTTTAGGAGTTTTGGGAACCCGATGAGATTAGACTCTCTCTCTCTCTCTCAATAATTGAAAAAAATAGGTTTCAGGTAGTATTAGAAAACCCTCTTTCTACTCCATTCATTTTTTGTTTTTCATCTTTTTGCCTTTATTGACATAAGTATTGGAGTTTCTATATAAAGGAAACCAGCATCATTTTAAAGCTCCCTTTGTGTTGCAGGTTAGCAAAGATGTGAGGTCAATACTGTTCACACTGCTATATGTTGCTTAAAGTCAACCCAACAGCTTTAACGTCAACAAGAGATCTTGTTAGAGTTGATCCCATATACATGAGTAAAGGTACAATGTTATAATGTGTATGAGCTGAAGGAGATTGAATCTAGAAAGAGTTAGTTAGTTAGTTAGTTAATTGATCGATTCTTTGATTTCTTAATTTCTTGCCAACTAATAGAATGTCAGCTAGCTATGTATATAAATAACTAGTATTAGCTTGTAATCAGTAAGGATGTTTTTGTTCTCAGCTTGAATAAATACACGGATGTATTCTTGAATATTCTCTTAGTATTTTCTTGTTTTTTGGTTTTTCATTTCTGTCAGTTCTTCTTCTTTATGCAACTCTTGTGAATTGTTCTTTCTTTCTCTGGTGGTTGTAAGTGTTCCTGGGTAGTTGTTGTTCAGCTGGGGTTCGACATGACAGGTGGTATCAGAGCCCTTTTCAGAGGGAGAGGAACAGATCGTGCAGCAGGGAAAAACAACAAAAAGGAGGAATCTTGAAGGAACAATGGTGACCACAAAATTCAACATAGAAAAGTTTATGGGAGACAATGACTTTTCACTATAGAAATTTAAAATGAAAGCTTTCTTAGAGCATGAAGGATTGGATTATGCTCTTAATGAGGAAGGAGTAATGGTTGCAGGGAAAGACTTCACCGAAGCTGACCTTAAAGAAATCTAGAGGAAGACAAGGAGTGCTTTGATCCTGTCATTATCTGCTAAAGTGCTGAGAGAAGTTACTAAAGAAACCACAGACAGAGGAATATAGATGAAATTGTAGAAGAGATATCAACACAAGTCAACAGTCAAAAGCCAAAAGGTTATACCTAAAGAAACAAATGTTTTCTTTGTTCTTAGAAGAAGGTGGCTCGATAAAAAAACATATGGATAAGTTCAACAAGCTGGTTCTCTACCTGAAAATCGTAGATATTCAGGTTGATAATGAAGACCAAGCCCATATTGTCCTTACTTGTTTACCCCTCTCGTACGAGCACTTTATGTACACACTCTTGTATGGCAGATCTTCACTGTCAATGATAAATGTGAATAGTGCACTCAACTCCAAAGAATTGAATCGAAGAAACCAGCAGTAGAAAGATAGCAATTCTGGTGAGAGTTTGAGTGCAAGGGACAGAAATAAAAGAAGAGAATCCAAAAGAAAGAAGCCATACAGATCAAAATCAAAAGGAAAGGGACTGAGGTGATTCCACTGTCAAAAAGAAGGCATTTCAAGAAAGATTACCCTGACAGACAGACATCAAAGAATTCAAAAGCACAACCAAAGAAAGGAGAGCCAGCAGTGATGTCAGAGGCCAACTTTCAAGATGTGTTTGTGCTGATGGCAACTTAAGAAGATGAAGTAAAGGCTGATGAATGGATCTTGGATTCAAGATGCACATTCCATATGTGCCCAAAAAGGTCATTCTTCTCTAGCTTATCTTTATAAAATTTTAGAAAGGTGATCTTAGAGAATAACATGACATGTGATATTCAAGGGGTTGGTAACATAAGATTAAAGTTAGCAACTAATACTCTAGTTGAATTGCAGTGAGTGAGGTTTATGCCTGGTCTGAAAAGAGATCTTATATCATTAGGGATGTTGGAATCAGTAGGGTGCTCTTTTAAAGCACAAAATGGTGAAATGAAGGTTAGTAAAGAATCCATGGTACTGATGAGAGCAAACAAGAAGCATGGATTGTATGTTGTACATGGATAATTGATTGTAGGTGACATCAATATTAGCTCTTCGAGGAAAGAAAACAATCTCATGCTGTGGCATCAAAGACTTGGACACCCAGGAGAAAAGAGCTTGCTGAGTCTAAAGAATCAAGGGCCATTAATGGCAGTAACAGGTGCTGATGTTAAGTTCTGTGAAGGCTGTGTTTATGGAAAATTACACAGGTCAAAATTTGAGCAAGGCATTCATTTGTCTAAAGATGCCTTAAAGTATGTACATTTAGACATCTAGGGACCTGCTCAGGTTGCTTCTTTAGGTGAAGCTCGATTTTTCTTAACAATAATTGATGACCATACAAGGAAGCTGTGGGTGTATATTCTGAAAAGTAAGGATCAGGCCTTCAAGTAGTTTGTAAATTGGAAGAAGATGATGAAAAACCAGAAGAATAAATCAGTTAAAGCTTTGAGGACTGATAATGGGCTAAATTTTTGTAATTCCTTGTTTGATAACTACTACAGAGATCATGGCATTTTGAGGCACAAAACTGTGAAATATACTCCCTAACAGATGGGGTGGCTGAGAGGATGAATCGAACCATCTTAGAGAAGGTGAGATGTATGCTAATCTGTGCTGGATTATTAAAACTCTTCTAGACTGAAGTTGTTAATACAGCTGCACATCTGATCAATAGAACTCCCTCCACTGCACTTAACTCCAAGACTCCTGAAGAAGCCTGGTCAAGAGCTTTCCCTTCCCTTGATCATTTGTGAATATTTGGGTGTACAGTATATGCCCATATAAGGCAAGGGAACCTAAAAAATAGAGCTATTAAAAGAATCTTTGTGAGATACCCAGAGGGAGTTCAAGGCTGGAAGTTGTGGTGTCACAATGGCAAGGAAGGAAAGTGTGTGGTGAGTAGGGAAGTGAAATCTTAGAGGAGGGTTTATTGATTAAGATGAATGATAAAGCTTCAGATGTTGCTTCAACACAAAAGGAAAAAGGGTTCAGTTTGTGGTGGAGCCTGGAGAAGATGAATCAAAGAATACAGCACAGCAAGAAGATTCAGCAACCACAGATACCAGGTATAAAAAAAGAGATGAAACACCTATAGATCGAGATGGAATAATGCAGAAAGATGTCACTGACTATAATCTAATCAGAGACAGGGAGAAAAGGTTTGTAAAACCACCTATCAGGTATGATTATACTGATTTAACAGTATATGCATTTCTGTCAGCTGAAAAGGTAGATAATTCTAAGCCTAGAACCCTGGTGGAAGCATTACAAAGACCATATGCTAAAGAATGGTATTCAGTTATATGTGAAGAGATGATGTTATTAGAAAAGAATCAGACATGGATTCTTGTGGATAAATCTGATGATAGAAGGGTTATGAAATACAAATGGTTATTAAGAAAGAAGGAAGAAGCTGATTAAAGTGTAAGGTACAAGGCAAGACTTGTAACAAAGGGTTTCACACAGAAGTAGGGAGTAGATTATGCTGAAGTCTTCTCCCCTGTGGTGAGACATATTTCCATCAGGATGCTTCTCACTTTGATGGCAGTATATGATCTTAAGCTAAAGCAAATAGATGTTAAGACAACCTTCTTGCATGGAAACTTGGATGAGAAAATCTTTATGATGCAGCCTGAAGGTTTTGAGAGTAAGGAGGGAAGATGCAAAGTGTGTTTGCTGAGAAGATCCCTCTATGGTCTGAAACAATCACCTAGATAATAGAATTTATGATTTAATCAATACATAAGGAAGATAGGATATACTAGAAGCAGCTATGACAATTGTGTGTACTTTCAAGGAGATAATATACACAATATGGTATTCCTCCTACTCTATGTGATAATATGTTGTTGGCTAGAAGTGATATGTGCAGATTGCATAAGCTGAAGCAACAGCTGTGTTTGGAGTTTGAAATGAAGGATTTGGGACCTGTAAAGAGGATTCTAGGCATAGATATAATCAGAAGGAAAGATGCTAAAGAAGTTGTGTTGTCTCAGGAGAAATATCTATCCAAAGTGCTACAGAGGTTCCAGATGGACAAAGCTAAGGCTGTGCCCAATGTCAAAACTGGAAAGGGAAGAAATGGAAAGAGTCTCATATACTAGTGCAATTGGTTACCTCATGTATGGTATGGTATGCACAAGGTCAAATATTGCATATGCAGTGAGTAAAGTCAGCAGATTCCTAAGCAATCCAAGGAAGCACCATTGGCAGGCTGTCAAGTGGATTTTAAAGTACATTAAAAGGAGCTTGAAGTATTGTTTGGTGTATGGGAAAGATGGCAATGATGCTGAGTTAGTAAGGGGATATGTGGATGCTGATTATGCTGCTGATCTAGACATAAGGAGGTCAGTTATAGGCTTTGTGTTCCAGTTCAAAGGTTGCACGATTAATTGAAAGTCTTCACTGCAGCATATTATGGCTCTATTTACAACTAAGGCAGAATATGTAGCTATTGTGGAGGCAATTAAGGAGGCTCTATGGCTGCAGGGGATGGTGAAAGAGTTGAACTTGGGAACATAAGTGCAGAAGTCCTGTGTGATAATCAAAGCAGCATTCACCTGTCAAAACACCAAACCTTTCATGAAAGAACAAAGCATATAGATGTAAGAATGCACTTCATCAGGGAGATTCTGAAAGAAGAAAGAGTGAGTCTACAGAAAGTGCATACATCCAGAAATATTGCTGATATGCTAACCAAGGTTGTATCTGTCAGGAAATTCAAGTTTTGCTTGCAATTACCAAAGGTTGTTGATGAGGAAATAGCACAGAACAACATAGTGAACTGGGTTGATCATGATTGCTCTCTAGAAGATGAAAATAGCTAAGTACAGTAAGTTGATAAATCTGTACGTAGCAGGAAAAAGAATGCTTAACTATAAGTCATGTAACATAGGATCAAAGTGGAGATTGTTAGAGCTTATCCCTTGTACATGAGTAAAGCTGCAGTGTTATAGTATGTATGAGCTAGAGGAGATTGAGTCTAGAAAGAGTTAGTTAATTAGTTAGTTGATGGATTCTTTGATTTCTTGATTTCTTGCTAACTAATACAATGTCAGCTAGCTATGTATATAAATAACTGGTATTAGCTTGTAATCGGTAAGGATGTTTTTGTTCTTAGCTTGAATAAATACATAGAAGCATTCTTGAATATTCTCTCAGTATTTTTTTGTTTTCTAGTTTTTCATTTATATCAATTCTACTTATTCTTCTTCTTTTGCAGAAGTCTTAATGCAACACTGGTGAATTGTTCTTTCTTTTTCTGGTGGTTGTAAGTGTTCCTGGGTAGTTGTTATTCAGCTAGGGTTCTACATAATAGATCCTATTAACTTTGTGTATCAATAACTAGTGTTATATATGAAAAGTGAATGAAATGTCATTCCCTGAAAAAGTTCGAGAAAGAAGAAACACTATGAAACAGTAATAAATAACCATGGTGAAGAATAACTGATATTGTTCTACTTCAAGTTTCCTAATTAAGTCATAAGGTAATGTTATGAAGACGGTAGATCAAATTCGAGTGAAAATTTTTAGTTTTATTAAAAGCAAGGCCCATAAGAATACTCCCACATTATCTGCATGCTAGAATACATTAGCCCAATAAGGTTAAGAAATAATCCCGTTAACCAGAGAGCAAAAATTGAAAAAAGAATAGTTAGCACAATTGCTTGCTAACAAGATAAAATTATTAAAAAATGATATTCTTAATATCAAGATGTTAATCGTGAAAGACTGGGCCCATAAAGCAGCAGTGCGAATGACAACATAGCTTGAAGTTGAGGAAAGCCAAAACCTCAATTGCAATGTTAGAGAAAGTACCAAAACCCCATCTTCTTCATCACATACTTCTAGCATCATGGCTGATAATCAAAGCATTTAAGGAGAAATTGAAAATCCTCCATTGAGAACCATGCGTGAATACTTGTGACCTCCTCAACATTCTACTCTTTCTTGTTTTATTTTTTTTCTTAATGCAAAAAATTTAAATTTAAGCCCGGTATGATTCCTTTGCTTCATAATTTCCGTGGCTTAGAATCTGAAAGTCCTTACTTGCATTTAAAAGAATTTGAAGAAATTTATATAACTTTTAATAATTAGACATGTAGTAAAGAAATTATTGAGCTTAGGTTATTTTTTTTCATTAAAAAATAAAGCTGAAACTTGGCTTAATTCTTTAAGGTCTATATCAATTGAAACTTGAAACAAAATACAAGCAGAGTTTTTAAAAAAGAAATTCAGTTTATAAAATAAATGCTTTCAAAAGACAAATTCAAAA
>JAVXUL010118285.1:0-17179 GCA_035590515.1 Trichilia minutiflora | reverse complement strand
AAAGTGAAGAGAGCACATGGTTTTATGTTTAGAATTCATCACAACTTAAAACACACAACTAGTCTCCTAAAAACCCTAAGGTAACTACTCATGAAACTAATTGTTTTCATGTATTTAGCCTAGGTTTTAAAGTGAAAAACTTACAATTTATGCATGATTTAGGTCATAAAACCTTCAATGACGCTAACTTTCCTCTGACCCGTGCCTCTTTACTTTAATCCGACACCAATTCTTGGGTATCCTTCTGAGTTGATTCTGCCTTAGTTCTCTTGCTCTAATTCCTTTCTTTTATCTCAATTTCACTCTAATTCGTTCCTCTCCTTTTGATCATGCATCCTTTATAAAGCATCGAGAATTCGTTTGCTAATTATCACCTCAATTGGTGTGGAATTCGCTTTGAGCCTCAAGAGTATGATAGATAACTTGATTGAAACTTTTCCAAAAATAATCCCTTTATCAATTAAATTTTTCCTCAATTAATCCTTAAACCTTAAAGTATGTCAACTACTAATTAATTATACTTGTACGGGTGTATAATAAAAATAACGAAAATACCCTTAAATCTTAAATTGTGAAATGAATAAATTACACCTAAACTCACGAAACTAGTGCTACATTTACACTTTAAAATTTTTTATATATTTTTATTATTTTAATATCTTGAAATATAAAATTTGGGTTTAGATCCCTATACATTTATATATATATAAAATTGATAATTAATAAATGAAAATAAGATAGGCTTGCATGGTAGGAGGGACATATGGACGTTTTAGTTAATAACAATATAACAAGGTAAATTGGTAAAAACAACCATATTTTTGTCTTTATTTATAAAATAGACCATGTCAGAAAAAACCTTTTTAAATTAAAGCAAAAATATATTTATTAGACAAAATTACCCCATAACCAAATGTAAAACCTTTTTAAAATTTGACCTATTTCTCACTTTTGAAAATACATTCGAACCTCTCATTTATGAAAATACAATATATCACGCCTCTTACCGTAGGGTCCATATAAGATAACCACCATAGGCCCTTGATAGACCCTCTAAGCCTCATAATGTATATCAAGCTTTCAAGGTATGTGCTTACAAACTCAAAATCTTTATAAACACTCTCAAGATCTATTCTAATCAATCTAAACTCCTCTCTCTGAGATATTTAAAGCCATTTATCACAAGGAAATAAATACCCAATTTATAAAATATACGAAATATATCATTTTATAAATTCTTTTAGAATCCTTAGAAATACATAAATACTACAAATGTTTACAAAATCTTCAATGAATTCAAAATCAAAAACTATGAGTCGAGTATAGAAATGTACCCGAGTCCTCAAAGTCTTTATGCAATCACTATCTCTTAGATTGCTCAGCTATCTCATAATTCACCTGAAACTGAAGTATAAAGGGGATGAGTATATAAATGTATATTCAATGAGTGGATAATTAGTTAAAAATAATTATACATACAAATATATATACATATTACCATTAAATTAATATTTTTAATAAAAAAATTTTTTATAATAAAAGTCAATTATGAGAAACATATAAAAATGCTTAAAACATTTAAAACCACGACCTATTTATAGAAATCATTAGGTTAGATTTTTTCCTTAATAGTGGTCCTGGCCAAGAGCAACCCTAAGCTGTCAGTGGTTTATCCCTTTTTAATAAAACAATGTTCATGATGATGTAAAACTTTTTTTATAAGGAAAAATGAGTTTGATAATCATTTATTAAAAAATCTTGTCCATCACTAATATTGATCTCGAGTAGCCATATGGTGATATTCTTGACTAAATCTCGAGTAGTCATATAATGATATTCGTGACTATCTTTGATATCTCATCAATGTGGCCCTCAGATGGAAAATTACTTGCCTCACTTGGTATCACCTAAGTGAGGTGATCACTTTGTAGTTCTATTTTAAGCTATCTTAATAAACCACTCACCTAGGTAGTCTTTACCTCAGTTTGTGCTAGGCTATTATACATTAAATCACCTAAGCGACTTCTTACTTTGTCCACTCAAAACATTTAAAACCATACCTTATTCATAGAAAATCATTGGGCTGACTTTTTTTCTCAACAGTAACCCTGAACAAGAGTTGTTGACCTTATTGTCATACAAATCTATGTTTTGATGATAACAAAATAATTGGTTTGACTAAGTCAAGAAAAATATCTTCAAGAGTTTAAAGATAAAGATTGAAAATGCAAACTTAGGATATTTTCGTTGTATAATTTTTATATATATTTATGTGTGTGATTGAAATTTTTAGCAATTAAGTAAGCTCAAAAATATTTATGAGATATTTGAAAATATTTGATTTTATGAGTCAAAATACATTAATTTTAAAGTTATAAAATATTAACTTAATTGTCATATTTTTAAACATGTTAGTTTTAGACTAAAATGTCATATTTTTAAAATTACTACAGTGCTATAGTACCATGAACATTGTATAAATAATATACTACAATGTGTAAACAGTGATTTTAATCAAACGAATCATTCGATTCGTTTGAATGAATTTTGTGTAGTTTTCCGCCAAATTACTTGTTTTTATTTAGTCAAACAAACTCTTCAATTCGATTGAACGAATCCTTGTAGTTTTAAATTATAATGACTAGTTTTTTTATCCAAACTATAAATGTACTCATTTTATCACTTGAAACAAGTTTTGTACAAATTGTATTCATATCTAAGAGTCCAAAAATAAGTTTTGATCTTATAATTGCACATTCAATTAATCAAATACCTTATTCTTCCTTTGTATCATTCTCTTGTAAGAGAATCATTATAAAGGTCCGTAATCTTCTCTTTTCTCATTTTTAATTTGTGAAAAGTGAAAGAAGTGGATTTTTCACTTAGGTTTATGGGTGCTTGAGAGATTTAAGAATTTAAACATTGGTAAGGTTGGAGGAGAGCCATAAATCTTCTTGTTGGATTGAAGCATTGGGTTAGGATTAGTTTGCTAGGCTTGATTGAAAGTCTAATGATTGTAATGGTTTAGCGAGTAACCTGTAAAATCTCCAATTGTAGCTAGGAGCCTTGGGTTTGGAAGGCTTGGACTAGTGAAAAATTTTCAAGTGAAGCTTGAAGAAGTAGATGTAGGTAAGATTTTCCAATTTATTATAAACTTCTTGTGTACGCTTTTTCTATCCCTTACTCTCCTTAGTTTGTGTTTGTTTACTTGTGTTTAATTTTTGTGGCTTGCAAAAATTGGCTAGATTAATCCCTTAATATTGAATCAATTTATTTGTGGTGGTTATATAATTATAGTGGGCTGAATACTTGAGGTTATTAAAAAATATATATTAGTTGCATTAAAAGTCTTAGAAACCCAATTCACCTCCCCTCTTAGGTTGTCTTATTAGAATTTCATTTGATATCAGAGCAGGTGCTTTGAATAGGACTTAACTGTCGAAGAGTGATCCATGGCAACCCTAAGACAAATTGAAGGGCAATCTATCATTAGGCTACTATTCTTTGATGGAAATGATTATGCCTATTAAAAGACTAGAATGAGGATATTTTTGTAAGCCACTAACTATGAGTTATGAAAGGTAGTTAGCAATGGTCATTTTATAACTAAGAAAGTAAATAAAAAAAGAGAAAGTATATCAAAACTCGAAAGTGAGTGGGATGAGATTGATATGAGAAAAGTATCTATAAATGCCTTGTATTGTTCAATTGATAAAAAAAAGTTTCATAGGATATCCACATATGAGAGTGCTTATGATATTTGGAAAGCATTAGAGATAGTCTATGAAGGTACAAAGCAAGTGAAGGAGTCTAAATTAGTATACTCACTAAGTAATATGAATTATTAAAAATAGAATCTTATGAGTCAATTCATGATATGTATATTAGGTATATAAACATAGTTAATTTTCTCAAAGCTCTTGGAAAAATATTTTCTATTAGTGAGAAAGTGAAAAAGATACTTAGATCTTTGCCCAAGGAATGGAGAGCAAATATGACGGTTATTCAAGAGGCAAAAAATCTAAATACCCTATCACTTGATGATCTCATAGGCTCACTAATAGACTATGAGGATAAACTCTCTAATGACCATTTGGAAGAATACTTAGAAAAGAAGAAGAACATTGCTTTTGCATCATCAATGTATAAAAGTAATGAGGAAGACATTGTTCTAATGACAAAAAAGTTTAAGAGCTATCAAAGAAAGAAGAAGAATCAAGCTACTTGCCATAAATGGAAAAAGCTCGGTTATGAAAAGAGTGATTGCCCACATTTTAAAAACAAGAAGTTGAAGAGAAAAATAAAAGTAGCTACTTAGACTGAAGAAGAAGAAAACTTATCGAATGATGAGACTTCAAATGAAATCACCAATATGTGTTTTATGACTATCAATGATGATGAGGTAAATGATTTGGACCTTTCACACTCTTATGATGATTTGATGGATGCATTTGAAGAATTGCATAATGATTTTGAAAAATTAATTTAGAATAATCAAACTTTTAAAAAGAAAATTGATTGTCAAATGAAATTATTTTCTTGAAAAAATTAAATGATATTTTTGAAAAAGAAAAAAAAGGATACCTAGAAGAAATTCAAAGCCTTAAAAAGAAATCAAATGATTTAAATGATATTGTTTTGAAATTTGTCAAAGGTCAAAAGAATTTAGAACTTCTTCTAGGATCCCAAAAGTGTGTTTTTCACAAATGTGGCACTAGATTTAAACCACTTGTAAAACAAAAGCTTTAAAAAAAATATTTTATCAAACCTTGTCCTAGGATAAAGACCATATATGATTTTATTATGTGTAGTGTATATGAGAAGTTGTGATCATTATTTAAGTATACAGACGTGAAATTTTTGTAGTTATATATATATAAGTGTTTTTTCTCTTTGTTGAACATGAGTTATCCCTTTATGACCATTTGGTCTTCATCTTTCCTTTGTTATTTTTGAAAATGCTAAAGGGGAAGAAATGTGTATATATATGGTTTTGATACTCCATTCGTGTAAAAAGATAATAGATTATTAATGGATTAAATTTGATTGCCTTTGATAATGTTTGGCTATGTTTTGATGATTATGGACGTATGCTCATTTTTTGTCATAATGGTCGATTATATGAGTAAATTGCTTTTTACGATACTCGATTATGCTCGATTATGCTTAACAATGCTTCCAGTTGAATTATTTTTGGTCAAATGAACAAATATGCTTTATAATTGAATTATTTTTGGTATTATAAGTAAAAATTTGTTTGATTATTGTTTTTTCTTTCTACCTCATTTTTCTTTTGTCTTTTTGATGTTGATAAAAAGGGGGAGAAAATGTATTTTAAATGTTAAATGACATAAGGGGAGAGAAAAGTGAAAGTATAAGAATTATTTGAGTAAAGTTATATAGAAGTGCCATCTCTTTGCTTTGTATTTATATATTTTTTTTATAAGGGGAACATCACTCAAATTGATATAGCGTTTTAAATCATTATTTTGTCATCATTAAAAAAGGGGAGATTATTGACCTTAGTATCATACAAATCTATATTTTGATGATAATAAAATAATTGGTTGACTAAGTCAAAAAAAAGGTTTTCAAGAGCTTAAAGATGAAGATTGAAGACATAAACTTAGGGTATTTTCTTTGTACAATTTTTATATATATTTATGTATATGATTGAAATTTTTGGTAATTAAGTAAGCTTAACAATATTTATGAGATATTTGAAAATGTCTCATTTTATGAGTTAAAAATATTTTTATGAGTCAAAATGCATTAATTTTATAGTTATAAAATTTGAACTTAATTATTATATTTATAAACTTGCAAATTTTGGAGTAAAACGTCATATTTTTAAAATTACTACAGTGCTATAGTACTGTAAATAGTGCATGAACCGTATACTATATGATATAAACAGTGACTTCGATCGAACGAATCGTTCGAACGAATTTTGTACAATTTTCTAATCGATTGCTTGTTTTTATTCGGTCGAATGAATCCTTGTAGTTTTGAATTATAACAGCTAGTAACGATTAGTTTTTTATCCAAATTATAAATACACTCATTTTATCACTCGAAATAAGTTTTGCACTAATTGTATTCATATCTAAGAATCCAAAAACAAGTTTTGAGCTTACAATTGTACATTCAATCAATCAAATACCTTGTTCTTCATTTGTATCATTCTCTTGTAAGAGAATCATTATAAAGGTATATGATCTCCTCTGTTCTCATTCTTAATTTGTAAAAAGTGAAAAAAGTGGGGTTTTCACTTAGGTTTTCAAGTGTTTGAGAGATTTGAGAATTTAAACATTTGTAAGGTTGTAGGAGAGCTATAAATCTTCTTGTTGTATTTAAGCATTAGGTTAGGATTTGTTTGCTAGGCTTAGTTAAAAGTCTAGTGGTTGTAAAGGTTTAGAGAATAACCTGTAAAATCTCTAATTGTAACTAGGAGCCTTGGGTTTGGAAAGCTTGGACTAATGAAAAATTTTCAAGTAAAGCTTAAAAAAGTGGATGTAGGTAAGATTTGTCGAACCACTATAAATTTTTTATATACACTCTTTCTATCACTTACTCTCCTTAATTTGTGTTTGTTTACTTGTGTTTAATTTTTGTGGCTTGTGAAAATTGGCTAGATCAATCCCTTAAGATTGAATTAATTTATTTGTGGTGGTTATATACTTGTGGTGGGTCGAATACTTAAGGTTATTGAAAAATATACATTGGTTATATTAAAAGTTTTAGAAACCTAATCCTTCCCCCCCATTGGGTTGCCTTATTAGAATTTCAAGAGCAACCCTAAGCCGTTAATGGTTTATCCCTTTTTAATAAAACAATGCTCATGATGATGTAAAGCCTTTTTTATAAAAAAAACGTGATGCATGATCATTTATTAGAAAATCTTGTCTACTATTGATGTTGATCTCGAGTAGTCACATAGTGATATCCATGACTATCTTTGATATCTTATAACTCACCTAGGTAACCTCTACTTCAGTCCGTACTAGGCTACTATACACTAAATCATTTAAGTGGCTTCTTACTTATGTCCACTGTAGGCTACTTGTCTTTGTTGTTACAATTTTAATCTCCTCGAGCATATCACCATAAAATAAATAAATTGGTTCTCTGATCTTATCATAATATAAAATCATCAAATCAAAATGAGATTATAACATCTTGGTCCACTAGCCATCTCATCATATAAAATCATCATCAAATCCAAATCCTAATAAAATCAAAACCATCATATTTATCACAAATCCAAATCATCATTTATAAAGCCCATCATATATAAATTATTTTAAAATCTCTACATTCAATATTCATTATAAAATCAATAATCCTTTGGAAAAACATTATCATTTCACAATCATAAAATAAATAATATGAAAATAAAATCATATAATAATTGCATTTCAATCTTATATTTAACCTTTACGACCTCAAACACACAAACCATCTTTTTATTTGTTTATAAAAATGAAGTATAGTATAAATATATTTTTAAATCATGAAATATCAAACAAATATCTAACTTTTTAGACATTAAAACATTAAATTTTATAAAAATTTTAAAAGAAATGAAATGTAAGTTAAAAGGGTCCACTCACACATAGGAAGGGTATGCACTCTTCATAAGTCCCTCACTTTGCACGACTCCTAACTCACATGATTGATGTCTAATCCATACATATACCAATATTTTCATTAATAGCTATACTTTAACTACTAGTAATACACATCTTATATAGAAAAATTTATGCATAAAGTCCTTGGGTTTCTTAGTCGACACTTGACCATTGAAATAATTATATTTTTGGCCATTTATTTGATTTCTAATAATGAAATCCTATGGCCAATTCGTAATTTAACAATTATCATCAATTTGACTCTATTTCGAATTTTAACTCACTACCTCTTATAGCCTCTTTAAACCCAATTCTAATTTTCTATAATTCTACACCATACTTACTCATTCTATGCCCTAAATAATATAGTTTAAGTCAATTTATCAAAATTGAATATAAACTTGTAAAAATCCCAATTGTACAGTAAAACTTTAAATGTATAGTAACCCTAATTTATAAAAATCAATTCAAAGATGAAATCAGTGCTAGAAAAGTAATAAAAATCTTATCAATGGGTTAATTTTAATACTAGAAAACTTTAATCTTTATTGATTATTAAAAACTCCCATGTGAACAATGAACCCTAGTTTTTCTCTGATTTATTTCTTGTCTAAATCAACAAAATAAAGCTTATAGAGTGTAGAATGTGTTGAGTTATCATGATTTTGATTAAAAAAATAAATGTTAATTGGTGAAAAATTGATGAATCAAAGGAGAGAAGAAGAAGGTAGTAACTAGAGAGCAGAGAGGAGAAATTGAAGGTTGCTATGGCTTAATTCATGCAAAAATGTAAGTTTTGTTCCATAAACCCTAGGCTAGAAAGTATAAAAAACAATAATTTCCTTTAGAAAATACCTTGGGGATTATATTAGATTTGTTGCAATGTTGATTATTTGATGAAGACAAGAATAAAATCCATGGCTCCTCTTTAATTAGCACCCTCCCTTAGCCTTCTTCTCTATAGTCGAATGTGTGTGTCAGAGAGAGCTATATCTTTATATATTTTTATTTTATTTTCAATTATTTAATTTCATATTTATCTAATAAATATAATAAAATAATTGAAACTTATGTGATACAACCACACCTACTTTAGATGTGTGAAACCATGCCATTTGGACTAATGAAAATTAAACACAAAATCAAAATATTATCAAATAATATAATAACATGTGTATTAATTTTAGGCATAAATATAAAATAATTTTTATATAATTATTTAACACTTAAATATATTATATAATGGCCACATTAAATTCATTAATATAATGAATTTACACAAAATCTATAAATATGATATAATTACCACAATGCCCTTGTTACATTTACACATAAGGGTAAAATGGTTATTTCTATCCAAATTAACCACTTTAATTTAGATTTTACCATTTTATATTAAAATCATATTTTAGTATGTTTGATAATCAAAATTATCAAATTTAAATAAGTAATTTATAATAAATTACATATATGTATCATAGGGGTAAAATGATTATTTTACACTAGATTAAATAATTTAATTTATTTTCATCATTTTACCTTAAAATCACATTTTAACATATTTGATAACCATTATTATCAAATGTGACAAGTAATTTACATTAAATTACCTTTTTAACACATTAAAGAGTATTATATATATATATATATATTCGACCTTTTTTATATTATTATGAGGGTGCTAACCCTCTCCTGATAACATTTTTATCTCCCTCTCATATGAAGAAATGTTTGAGAATTTTTGTGTGATCATGAAGGTTCATCGTGATGTAGCTGTAAACATATACCGAACACTTTCGACTCCAAAGATATCGGTTGCTCATCGACTATAGTTAGTATCTAACAATATGCTATAGTCCTTATGTCACGATGAAGAAATGTCTTCATCAAACCTTTCATCGATTGCACGTAATGCGTGAATAATATCCTTCCGTTGCCATATCTTGATCGAGAAAGGGTTCATGTGTTGGCCTAGATGGCAAGTTCCAAGAGGGGGGTGAATTGGAAATTTGATACTTTAAAACAAGGTTTTTAAGAGTTCATAAGATGAATACAGAGAGTGATTGAACACCTAAAAATAACAGATGCAAGACACGAATTTTATAGTGATTCGACTACAAATCTATGTCCACTCTTCTCGGATGAATCCACTCACACCGAGCATCACTAACTCTTAGTTTATACGGCTTAAGAAAAACCCAAATACAACTCCTTTTTCAAATGGTAAAGGGCAACCACAATACACCTTCTTTTAGAACCGGTAAAGTGAAACTCAATATAATCTTTCTTTTTAACGGATAAATAGTAACCCTGGATAAGTTTTAGTAAAATAAAGATCGAAGTTTTAATTCTCACAAGAGTAAATATTCAATGAACTAAAGTTTTCTCTCACTAAAAATAAATACAGATAGAATGAAGCAGAGAAAATAAAATTAATTTTTACAGAGGAATGTCTTTCAGGTATTATACTCTTTGAAACTCACTTCAACTAACCATTGATTCTTCAAACTCGGTTTTATTCATGTCTGAATTGAATTCCTCCAACGGCTCTATTGTTTCCTCATTAATGGCATCATTAATTGCTTCTGAAGTAGCCATTACTGTTATGATTTGTTATAGAAGCCCATACTTTTCTTTAGGGTATCGATATGTTTCAATTTAAATTTTGAGGGTATCAATACATTGGGCTCTGTTGCCTTGAGGGTATTGATACATTCTCCAAGGTATCGATATAATTTCATGAAAACTTTAACGAGTCTGTCACGAGCGTGTTGATGTGCTCTTCAAGGGTATAGATACGTTTGTCATGGACTCCGAGGGTATCAAAATGTTCCTGCGTAATCTTTAGTTTCTTCGTCACCAACATATCAATACATTGGTTAAGGTTATCTATATGTTTGAGCATTCTTCAAAGGTATTGAAATGCTTGAGGTAAGGTTTCAAAACTCGAGCTTGAATTCAGCACTGTAGCTAAAACGTGTCGATACCTTTAAGTAACGTATTGATACGTTTGAGTCTGATTATATTTTCTTGATGGTTTTGATTCCAAATTTGAACTTCTGAAAAACATATTTTTCTTCCAAAAAAAAAAAAAGAAAAAGATCAAGTGAAATATATGCCTTTTTGAACGTATAATCATCACTCAATAAAATTTATATATATCACATGCATAAATTATTTTTCTATATATTTTGGCATCATCAAAAATAATTTTTTGCCAATTAAACATATGGCATCAAAATATTTTGGGGCTATCAATCTCCCAATTTTTTGATGATGACAAAACACATGAAGCAAGTGAAATATACGTATCATGGTTATCTCCCCCGTTTTGTCAATCAATCAAATAAGGGAAGATCATCAAAAACATAACAGATGAGAGGAATCAGAGCATCAATATACTAATAAAGAACATGGATAACAATAAAAAATAAAAACTGAATTATTCATAAAATCTAATCATCCAAAAAAAATAATTATCCAAAAATAATAAGAAGAAATAAACAATCTATGTGTGGGAGCATCGTCAAAATGGTGTTTGACATTAGCAAGCTTAGGATCACTATCCTCGTCAGAGCTGGATGAGTCAACTGGAGCAGAACGAGAGGATGATCCTGTCTCAAATGGAGGGCGAGTACAGGCATGAGGAGGATAATAACTAGAAGGCGGTGGCTCTGGATGAAAAGGGCGAAAATGAGAATGAGGTGGTGGCTGACGATCGGATGGAGAAGGTTCATAGCCTAAAAAGGATCCTGGAAATGATCCTATAGAAGGTCCTCACTGACCAATCTCACGAAGAATCCTCTCCTCAACTTCATCCATCTTCATCTGCAAATCAGTATACTAGAGTATCGAATTCTCTCGTTGTTTTTCCATCATCTTCCCGAGAACGTGCATCAATTGAAATGCCTCATTCATTTTGTTGTCGAGTTTGTTTACAATTGTCATGATGGTTGACTTGAGGGAAGTAAGGCTATCTATAAGCTGCTTTAATCTGTAGTCCAAAGTCGATGTTAGAAGTGCCAAAGAAATCGACGCTTGTGGCTATGGAGAAGGAGGTGCTGGTAGAGCTGTCTCCGTAACAGGTGGTAGAACACCTGCTGTATCCTAAGCCTTAGTCTGCTGTACTGATGAAGGAATAGAATAAGGAGGAGTAAGGTCACGTGGAGGAGGACTACGCACATCCTGCTATTGTTCCTGCTGCTGTTGCTCCAATCCTAATCGTGATCGAAGGTTACTCGGAACATCATCTGTCCTAACATCATCACCCTCTCTAAGGGAGGGACAACTAGCCTTCTTCGAAAACCATACACCAGGAGCCTGCTGCTCATAGTGCATCTTCTGAAGAGTCGTCTCACTCAGCATACTCGACGGAGGCAGAGTTTTATTGTCAACACCAACCAATGTCTCTGGGGCCATCTTCCCGATTAACTCTGAAATCAGATACCTATAATACAGATTATATCTCTAAGAAGCACCCCGTACAATACTCAAAATCATCCAATAAGTAAGGTTTGATTGATGTTGGATTATAATACGTTCCATCTACCACATATCCTTTACAGAGATCTCCGTAAATTTATCAGAACGGACATTCAAATTATGGACAATAATCAAATGTAGAATCCGTTCAATCAACTGAAGCTTGGAGGGTTTGTTCTCTACGATCTGTAGATCTGGGTTTCAAAAAATTATCCTATAGGCCTCAAGCGGGTTGAAATTAGACAAAAAATAGTGTTTTCCCTCTAGAATCAGTCTGAACTATTCTACCAATAATTGCTCATCTATAGTAAACTCAATATTTTGCACCCAAGTCTTAAATTTGTTAACCATATTTTTACCAGTGTTCTGGTCCTTAGTGTCGAGATTAAAATAAAACAGTCTAGCTAGTTTAGGGTAAGACTCCTCTTTAATGCTCAGAAATGGCAACCAACCAAAATGGGTAATCTGTGCCAAATATAGAAAATGCATCTTGTTTAAAAGTTTGAAATCTATTACTCTACTTGGAGTTATGATTCTGTGAGCAAACTGATTCATGAACTTCTCTTGTTGTTCTTGAGATGTGAAACCCTACAGGTTTGGCTCGTTTGATATGGTAGAGGAGGATGATTCTGAAGCTTTTTGTTTCTTTATATTAGACAGAGTAGGAATCTTTATACGACGAGCCATAGAGAGTGAGAGAGAGAATGATGAATATGACAGTTTTTGATTTTCGAAAGAGACGTTTGAGAGAGAATGAGATGAAAGTGACATTTTTCAAAGATTTATATATAGAGAGAGTAATGGTGAAAGGTTTGAATTTAAAGGAATTGAGAGAGGATGAAGGGTTTTGGTGATTTTGAATCCTAAAGGTTGTGTCTTAAGCTCAAAACGACGTAGTTTTGAGCTTTAGTCGGGTGAACGTGTCGATACCTTTTAAAGGGTATCGATACATTTTGATGTTTCCGTCTCAAGTACGTTGTAAAGGTATCGATATATTTTAGGAACTTATAAATGTATTGATACATTGAGTCACAAGACTCTGTATCTCTGTCTCAAAGGTATCGATATGTTGAGTCATTATATCAGCATGTTCTAAGTGTATCAATACGTTAATGAAACGTGCCAATACGATGGAGGAGGTATCAATACGAGAGGAAATTTTTAGCATAAAATTATGTAGAAACTAACAAATATCGATACACACAGTTAACAATCACATAATAAATTGATATAAAGACTGAACAAATCAAAGAAGACACTGAAACATGGTTAATCAACACATATCATTCCAAGATTATTTCTCAAAAAGTAGAATCGAGTTTTATCCAAAGATTTTGTGAAAATATCTGCTAGTTGATTTTCAGTACTAATATACTCAATGCAAACATCATTCTTTTGAACGTGATCACGTATAAAATGATGTCGTATCTTAATATACTTGGTTCGTGAATGATGTACGAGATTCTTTGTGAGGTTAATAGCACTAGTGTTATCACACATAATAGGAATCCTATCTATATACATGCCATAGTCAATCAATTGATGCCTAATCCATAAGAGTTGTGTACAATAACTACTTATAGAAATGTACTCAGACTTGGTGGTTGATAAAGTAACAGAATTTTGCTTTTTACTCACCCATGTAACTAATACATTCCCTAAGAAATGATATGCACCACTTGTACTTCTCTTATCCACTTTGCAACCCCCAAAATCAGTATCCGAAAAACCTTTCAGATCAAATGAATCATCCTTGGGATAAAACAATCCCAAGTTAGGTTTGCCTCTAAGATATCGAAAAAAAATTTTCATAGCACATACACATACACTATAGAGAATCTCTTGTCTAGATGTAGTGAGATACAATAATGAACCTATCATACCTCTATAAAGCTTAGGGTCAACAGCCTTGCCTTACTCATCTTTATCCAAAGAGGTGGATGAACTCATAGGTGTATCCACATGTTTACTGTCTAGAAGTTCAAATTTCTTCAAAAGATCTTTAACATATTTTGATTAGCAGATGTAAATACCATTCAAAGTTTGTTTAATTTGTAATCCCAAAAAAAATTTAATTCTCTCATCAAACTCAGTTCAAACTCATTTCTCATTAACATTGAAAATTCTTTACAAAATGAATTATTTGTGCTTCCAAAAATTATATCATCAACATACATTTGCACAATGAGTATGTCACTATCTTTTGTTTTAATAAAAAGTGTTTTATCAACACTCCCTCTATTAAAATTATTTTTTAATAAAAATTTACTAAGTCTCTCATACCAAGCTCTAGGAACTTGTTTCAAACCATAGAGAGCTTTAGTTAATTTGTAAACATAGTTTGGAAATTTTTAGTTTTCAAAATTGGGAGGTTGTTCAACATAAATTCTTCATTTAGAAAATCATTTAAGAAAGCACTTTTCACATCCATTTGAAAAATTTTGAAAATTTTAAAACAAGCAAATGCTAAAAGAATTCAAATGGCTTCCAATCTAGCCATGAAAGTATATGTCTCATTATAGTCTATCCCTTCCTCTTGATTATAGCCTTAAGCAACAAACCTAGCTTTATTCCTAACAATGTTTTCATGCTTCTCTAATTTGTTTTTAAACACCCACTTGGTGCCTATGATGGAATGATCACTAGGTTTAAGAACTAAGTCCCAAACTTGGTTCCTTTAAAACTAATTTAGTTCCTCTTGCATAGCCATTATCCAATCCTCATCCATTAATCCGTCATCTACTTTGTTTGGCTCTAAGTGAGACACAAATGGGAGGTTTTGCATTTTCTCAAGATTTTGAGGAACCTCTCTTGATACTTTCTTAGTTTTGATTCCTTAAGAGGGATCACCAATGATTAACTCTCTAGGATGGTGAGATGCATACTTCCAAGCCTTTGGAAGTTTCCTAGAATGAGTCTCTACATGCTCTTCATACTTCTCATTTGGATTCTCACTCAACTTTAAATCATTCATCTTATTTGTTACATCTAATTTATCAATCTTCTGCTCAGCAAGCATCTTTATCACATCAGGTTCTAACTCATCAAAAGTGATATGCATAGACTCTTCCATAACCCGAGTTCTCTAGTTGTACACTCTATATAACCCAGAAAAATACCTACATCTAAGTTAGGCTCAAATTTTTCAATGTTGTCTTTGGTGTTAAGGATGTAACAAGTGCATTCAAAGACTTTAATCAAAAGTGTTTGATCTTAGTTTTCCTTTTATAGATCAACTCATATGGAGTTTTTCCTAGGAATTTGCTAATCAAAATTTTATTAGAAATGTAACATATAGTGTTTATAGCCTCAACCCAAAAATATTAAGGTAACTCGTACTCATTGAGCATGGTTTTACCTATCTCTTACAGTGTTATATTCTTTTTTTTAGCTACCCCATTTTATTATGGTGTTTTAGGTACAGAAAAATTATGTGTGACCCCATTCTCATCATAAAAAGACTCAAAGTTTTGGTTAATAAACTCCTCACCTTAATCACTTTTAATCTTAATCAAATGATAACCAAACTCATTTTGAATTCTCTTAGAAAACTTTTTAAATACGTCACTCTTATTCTCTAAGAAGAACACCCAAGTGAACCTAGAATAGTCATCCACAATGACATATGTATAATGCTTTTCACCAAGTGATGCAATTCTATTTAGACCAAAAAGGTTCATATGAATGAGTTCGAAAGGTTTGGATGTCAAAATGGTATTCTTGTGCTTAAATGAACTCTTGACTTGTTTAGCTCTTTGACATGATCCACATGTCTTATCCTTGGCAAACTTGAAACTAGGAAGGTCCTCTAATATGTTATGCTTTGATAACTTCCTAATGAGGTCCACACTACAATGTCCTAACCTTCTATACCACAACCAAAAATCATCACTCAATACTTGCAAGCATATAGAAGATTCACAATCAATTTTATCTAGCTCAATGACATACACATCTCCTATCCTAAAAATATGCAAAATTCTATTCTTATCATCATCAAAACATCACATGCATCTTTAAGGAATATGGCATTATATCTAATATCACATAATTGAGAAATACTCAGCAAGTTATATCTCAATCCATCCACTAGCAAGCATCTAAAATTTTAACTTTGTTTATCTCAATGATGCCAATGCCAATAACTTTGCCTCTGTTGCCATCTCTAAAGATTACGTATTTTCTTTTTTTATTTGTGAGATGCACGAATAGCTCTTTGTTTTCAGTTATGTGCCTTGAACAACCATTGTCAAGGAACCACTTGACTTCCTTTTTCATGCTTCTCTGTCTTTGTTCCTGCAACAACAAGATTATTTACTTTGGTATCCATTTGACCTTAGGTCCATGATTAGTTGAATTTTATTAAGGTTTTCCAAATTATATTTTGCTTGTTTTTGGGTTATTCTAAGTTGTTTTAATGAATTTGTGGTTGTTTTGGTGTTATAGGGCTTAAATTCCAAAAATAAAAAAAATGTGCATTTTGGATCAAATCTGCACAGGTTTCGTCCATTGGCTATAACTTTCAATATAATGATTGGATATTTTTGATTCAAGTTTTGTTAGAAAGAGGACAAAAAGATATACAACTTTTATGAAGATGTCGAGCTCATTTGAAGATGTTATCATCATCAAAACAGGGCTGAAAGTGGATGGACTGTGCAAAAAAATAGAAAGGCCCGACCACTGCAGCGCCTAGGGCACCCAAAAATAGACCTATTGGCGCTGCAGTGGCCTGCTGTAGTGCCAGACACGCTGATGTACGCGTTTTTTTGACTCCCTTCTCTGTTTTTTCCCTTTTAACCCTAGGGTTCGTTTGGTTATAAAAAGGGGATGTATTTGGACCTTGGGGAGGAGATTTTTGGCACATCTTGGAGCCTAGAAAACACTCAAAACAACTTTTGATTCAACAAGAAAGCAAGAAGATTCAAGATTCAAGATTGAAGATTGACAGTTTTTCTTTCTCTCTCTTGTATTCTCTTAGTTTAATTATTGAAAACCATGAGGATTGCTATAATTGTTTTTGATTTATTTAAACTCATGTTAGGCTAGATTTTTAATCTAGAGGA
>JAVXUL010118274.1:0-17182 GCA_035590515.1 Trichilia minutiflora | reverse complement strand
TGTCTTTGGTCCCCACCCTCTTCGAATGGGGTTCCTCTACAGCCTTATCCTTCCCTTTTTCTGCAGTTGTATACCTTTGGGTTTTGGGTTACCTTCTGACTCCTTCTTCATCCCTCATCACAGCCTCTGGTCGAGGGAAACTACTTTCCACCGTCTCATCCGGCATTCTTGTCTCCTGCGCACTAGTCTGTATCATTCTTTTCATCTCCGATATCTCTCTGATCAATATCTGCATTTGCTTGTCCTTCTCTGCATGTCGCTGCTCACTGTCATAAAGCAGCTATAGCAATCTAGTTATTTCATCCGTCTCCCTTGCATGGCCCGGTCTATGTGCATGCATCTCGACGACGTTTGATCGGGGGCTCTTATGCTCCGGGATCTCACGCAGGGCGCTCTCAGCCCTCTCTGCAATGGCAGCTGCTTCCGCAGAAACTGTCTCTGTGTTCCTGTGTTCAGTCACGTGTCTCCTGGTTGTATGACTTCTGACGTTTGTCATTTTTACCGAAAATGATACTTCAATAGCTTTTTGTTCGTTTCTCACAAACGACTCCAAATGTTGATGTAAGAAGTCGACTTCGTCCTCAATTCCGAGCACCAGCAGGTCTTCTCTTCTTGTCCTTGAACTTTGATACTGTAAGACACAGGACACCTCAGGGGTAAAGTCAGTTTCTCGGCAAAAATCCTTCGATGCTTAAGTCAGAGGAGGATTTTACTTAGTGTGTGAGATAAATGTGCATGCAAGCAAAGAAGGATGCATGAATGGCATATAATATTCTATTCCTGAGAATGATGCCTGAATTCGTTAAAAAAAAGTGAGAGTATCTTACAGTGTACTTGTTCTATCTCCCTCGATTTTGGGGTGTTGTATATTGGAAGTCTAGGAGTGCGTACCTTTGGACACGTGTTGCTGTATGACTGACGTGTCCAGGGCAACCTGTTGCAAAATCAGAGGGCGTAGAAAATTGTACTACTATTCCTCGTCACGTCATCCCCGAGACCCCGAGTGTATGTCCCTCTGAATGAAGCTTTCAGTTCTCCCGAGAATGAAATCTCCTTGTTCTCGGGAGGCCATTATCCAGCGGGTTATAGCCTCAGTGTTGCCAGAAGGTAGAGTAGTGGAGACTAGCATATCCCGAGTACCCGCGAGTCCTTGTTGTTTGTGGAGAACATATCATTCCAATTCCCTGATCCCGAAGGGCTTATTGTTGAAGGCCCCGAACCCAAGTACAAGTCAATAATAAATAACTCGAATGAGACTTTCTGACTGGTTGCCTTGGGCAGAGTGTCCGAGACTATTTAACTATTTATCCGGGTAATGTAATTGACTTTTCGGGATGATGTCGTATCAAAAAGTCTATCTGAAAGTAATATGAACATTTAACGGACATAAATAAGGGTATGAAGATAGACCTAAATCATTAGACTGAATCTCGATAAAATACCCTAATAAATTTAATTTGAAATCACTTTTAAGAATCATTTTCAAATAAAAAATTTATATTTAAAAGTTATCTACTTTTAAATAAAATTTTAAATTTATTTTAAAGAACCTACAAAAGGTTTTACATTCAAAAGTAAATACATTTACTTTCAAATAAAACTCTTAACTATAAATTTATTTTTATTTTTTAAAATTCACTTTTAAATAAAAATCTCTACACTTAAATATATTATTTTTTAAAATATATATTTTTAATTTAATTTATCTAAAATTTTTTAACACAATTACTTTTAAAATTAGAAACCAAAACTGACCATCTGCATCCATCTCCGAAGATTTTTTAGTCCTGGTACGCCATACGTTCAAGTGAAAAAGAAACCACAGTGATTTCCCTGCTCGTAGTCCACATCCTCCGACTAAACCACAATGGCCATGGAGAAATTAGAATGCCTTTTACGACTATTTCTGTAAAAATTAATTGCTTGCATATGTTTCTCCACTCCTAAAACATAGTTTAAATTTATTTTTATTATTATTTTAGAATAAATACTAAAAGTAAATATATAAAGTGAACAGTAAACTTTTGCGGTTAAAAGTGTGCAGTTCATGCATGAATAATGTGATTGATGAGATGACCATTTTAGAATAATAATTTAAAAGAGTAGCTGTATTACTGCAGAAAAATATATTTACCCATTTTGGACTACCACGCAAGCTTAAATGCCCACCAAAACACAATGGGCATCATTGTCATGACAATGCGTGTCCCCACGGCGATGTGATCGCACTCTCATCAGCAGGCAAAACGTACAAGATCGAAATGACAACAACATCGTCGTCAAACCATCAGGAACACGAACACCCAAACAAAAACAACGTTGATACGGCACACCATCAATCAAAAGATTAAAACGGTAGCGGCTGCTAAACAATGGGAACTAGAATTTCTATTCCAAATATGTAATCAAAACTAATCGGGTGTAGAAACATATTCCGGAAGAAACTCAAAGGATAAAATCAAAATGAAGCGTAGCTGACACGCTGAACTTTGGAACTACTCATAAGTTATTATTGTTATGACATTACTTTTGTGTTGTATTTGCTATATCCAAGCTCAAATTCCTATTCGAGTATTTTTTGAATGGCATGATTCGCCAAGTAAAGAATAGCTTACATCCATTAAAAAAAGGGAATAAAAAGGAAAAGGAAAGTATAATTAAAAAAGGTTTTAGGTTCTTACAAAGCAAACACAGAGAAGAACAAATTCTTGTTACAATACTGACACCAGGATAATAAAAACGACAAAAAAAATAAATCTTGCAGAAAATGCCGGTAGTTTGGAAAACAAAAGGAATAAACAATACACATAACCAATAGATGATTTACATGTCCTTGTAACCAAGCAGACCACCATCAACCAAGGAAATTAGTGAAATAAAAGAAGTTGAATCTATGCTCACAGCTTAAAGAGTCTCTATTACCCCCCAGAGTGGGATACTGGAGATGTTTCAAAGTGGCCATCCTTGTATACATGAGCGAACTGTTGCGGCAAAGCATGTTCCCCCTACAAAAGAACCCAATGATAACAATAAAACCAAGGAACCAAAATTTTATTCTACTCGTCTGCTAATGAAAACATAAATTGAATGGATGAATTTTCCAGCAATGCTGAAAAATATACACAGAAAATCAAACTATATAAAAACATAATGTTTGAGTCATTAACGCCAATACATGCTTAAAAGCCAATATCTAGGCCCAATCTACCTGGCAAACATCCCACATAGAATTCCAGTGAAAAACAATGGAGCGACTTGATGGGCATCATATGAGAGACAGAAAAATTTTGAAGACAAATGTTGGGGATTAAGACACACATGGACATTAATGAAGAAAAAGAAAAAAGAACAGCATGTCAACACAAAATTATTGTACAACAAGAGTGTTACAATTAGAGCATTCCAGGGATTAACAGTTGACATATATTACATAAGATTTTGCTCATTATTTAACAACGTCCCTTCCCAATTATAAAAAGATCTGAAGTACATGTAACATTTTAACATCAAAGAAATCAGACCTTGAGTAACTGACACCATGATTTTTAAATGGCTGTAGATCACCACATGAAATTGAAGTCATTCCAGAGTTTTCTAGCCTACATTATATACACTGACAAAAATCATGCCAATATGTATGTCTATATGCATGCTGGCAGAAGCTGGATAAGATTGCAATTAAGGAAACTTTTTACAGGTAAACAAGTAAAATAAACAGAACAGAAACACTGGAACATACCCAATCATTATCGGGCCCAGTACCAGGTACCAACAAATTGATCTCACTTGATTTGGCTGTAGTTATCGAAGCCCCCAAGGAATCTTTGCTTAAATATATCTGGCAACCTCCAGTGTTGTCCACTGAAACAGTTGGAGCTGAACCCTACAAGAACCACAAATTAAATAGATATGATTACATCACTTTTCACAAACTTAGCAGTAAGGCCATTGTCAATAGAACTATGATTCTATAAAATGTACATATAAGCAGTAATACTAATGACAAGCACAATAAAAAATTGTACAAGAAACTCAAGTGAATAACATAGTCCAAATTTAATATATTAGAAAAAATTTTAAGGGTAATGCACCAGATACCTGACATTGCACCTCAACACCATTGCAGTTTACAATCTCACAAGCAGCCACAACATCCTACATATCCAGGTCAAGAACACAAAATCAGCATATAATAATACATAAGTATTTTTTCATAAAAATAAGAATACATTTTTTCTAAAATATTTCAAACTCACAGTAAAAACAACTCCCATCTTTGTGCATTTGTCAATTGTAATATTGTTCACTTTCCCTGCACATTTTAGAATGATATAAGTTGTTTAAAGCTTTCTGAATACTTGTCCAAACACTAAAACCTTTAAAAAAATAGGATAAGTATACAACCAAAATACATGCATGTAATTAGATTACCTACGGAAAAAAGTTCATCGGATGGATCAACAAGAATTACCTTGAATCTGCAAAACAGAATCTTTGCATCCATAAATGTACACAGACTGTTTTGCATCACAGTCATCAATAACTAAGTTCTTTCTTCCAATTTGATTCTCAACAACCCACCTGTAAGTAAAAAATAAAATAACATTAGAAAAATAATATTGGGTGCATCAACTACAAGCTTATAAGATCAAACCCCAGATATTTATCATGCACACTCACTTGCGACCCATTTCAAGCTCTAATTTGGGAGGTCCCGCTTTAGAAAACGAAGATGAACTAGCACGGCCATCTTTTTCACCAGTAGCAACAACGCCAGTTCTATCCACATGACTTTTGGTCTTCATATCATCCGTAACCTTTCTTAGACCTAGGAAGCAATCAAGTTAAATCACGTAGCTGCTGAATAGCTCAATACACAAAAGAAAAGATAAGTGGTGGAAAAACTACCTGCAGTAACAGGCTTGCCTGAACTAATTTCTTGAAAAACAGCAGCCATCCCTTCTTTTGGGCGTGATGATGAGGCTTGAGAAGATTCAGAACTGAAGAGAGAAGCAGGTGGAGGAGCTGGGGCACCTGGCAGACAGGTAGGGGCACTTGGTGAAGGAGCTTGGGATGGACCAGCTCTTGGTTTCTGGCCAGTCACACTCCACACGGGGCCCAAAGGATAATGACTCTTAACATAATTCCTTAAACCAGGGAAATATAGCTCCTTCAGGGCTTTGGCCCACTCCACATGATTGGGATCTTTGCTTCTGTACTCCATAAGAACCTAAATACCATGACAAATATCAATACTAAACAATTATTGCTCTTTTGGTAATGAAAACAACATACTACTGTGATGTATGTTAAATCAGGACAAGCAAATCATCACAGCATAATATGAGTTATCAAATGCAAAACCTCGCCCAACCTGGCAACACACACACACAAAAAAAAAATATAAAAAATATATAATTCAGCTCCATTATTGATTAATATAAAGCTGAAGTTTAGTTTTTCTTATATATATATATATATATATATATATTTTAATAAAAGAAGTGGTTGCATGTAAAAGTTTGGCTCATGGAAACATCAATATATAAATACTTCAGTGTTAACATTGTCAGATATATTCACAAATCAACAATCATAAATAAGTAACCTTTTTATATTTCCAATGCAGTCGTGTCCATGCATTCATATTCACTCCATAACAGTAGAAATGTATGCCAACAGGTAGCTCTTAAATGTGAATTGCTGGTTTCATTACAAACACATAGAGTACCTTATTGTTGTAAAATTCAGCCGTTTCCCAACTTTCTTCCACGTGTGCAACAGGCATGCTCATACCTTAAACAATACACAGCACCAAAAATCAAAAAGAGAAAAATAACATATACTAACATCTAAAAGAAAGAAGTAAGTAGACATTTCTCTTACCAAAACCTTTGCCAGTAAATGCAATCCATGCTAAAGCTGCAAGACTGTCCGCGGCAGACTTTAAGTGGTTGAAGAAATCAGATCGGCTGCCTTCTGTCATAGCATTGGCTTTCACAAATGCCTCATTCAAAGGTTTGAGAAATTCAGCCAATCCCTCAGGGTCAGGTTTCTGTGACATCAGAAAAGCACCCATTCAACATCATACAGTTCAGTTCACAGAAATGGAACAAGAAAAGGGAATTAATAAGTGGAGAAGTGGTTCCAAGCACCAGCTCGTCTTATCCCAGTACTTAACTCAATCTTCTCTTTTGTTATAAACAATATCCTCAGAAATTATTCAGAGAACTAATTGCCTGTAAAATTTCCAAAAGCTCTGCCAACAAAAAATTTGACAATTTAACCACCATGTCAAGATAATCTTCATGCATTCTTTTAATTTTAGTATCACTGTCGATTTTCAATGCTTTGTGCTCAATAATAAGTAATTTCACAATGAAATATAAACCATAAGAAGCTAGATCGCAGGCAATTTCCAAAAAATATGATCCTATGACTGCAGGTCAATCAACATCGGCATCTCCTAAAAGAAATTAAAACTAACCACGTTGGATTCAAGCATAGTATCTAGATCAAATTTTCAGAAATATTGTACATGATCAAATCACACGACAGTCTCACATCAAACCGACAATATATCAATCATACCTATTGTATTAGCAATTCAATGTTCTACCATTTCATAAATTAAAAAAAATGAAATGCAGCAATACCTATTTGAATTCATGTTCACAACTCCAACAATTCACAAGCTAACGAATAAACCATATCCAAATTAATATTTCAAAAAGCTCTGAATCTACATTGGATCATCATCTCATTCGCCTTCTATGTACTTCAATTCATATCGTTTATGCAAAATTAACCGACCTGAGATTGTTTGACCTGCATGAGAAGCTCCCTTTGCGTACTAAAAGCTTGCTCAACAATCTTCGTCATATCCAGCACTTGTCCTCCGATTTTCTCGGCAGCAGCTGATACCCTACCCAAATACTGTTCCATCATATCATCAAAAGCCTTAATCGACGGATCCGATGCCACGACATCGTTATCACCGCCACTGTCTGTACTCCCGCCACGAACAGACAGTCCCTCCAACCTCGCCACCGCAGCCTCCAACCTCTGTATCAGCTTCTCCTCCATGGCAACCAAGCCGAGGCACAAATCTTCAGTCTCGCTGTACAACAGAGAGGGTGATTAGTGAGTTAATGGATGTGTACTTTTGTGAAGAATGTTTTTCAGTTACGCCGAAAGTGAAAGGAGACGTGTAGATTTTTGGTTATTGTTAAGCGCGGGCGCAGAGATTTTGAGTGAAAAGAAAATCTGATTGACACGTGTCGGATAGAGAGGGAAACTTGGCTGTTCTCGCGATGTGGAACACTTTTTCCTTTAAACCGTGGAACACCCGTGGATTGATGAGAAAAGTGAACTCAGAGAATTTAAGAAAGTAGGGCTGGGAGAATGTAGAGTTGGGTCCAGGAATTGAGGAGCACATGAACCATTGACTGTCTTCGGCCATGTCTCAGTCGCATGCTCAACACATCTTGCCATAAGTTGGCACAATAACAAATTTTAAAATTTGAAAGAAATATAAAGTTTTTTATTTAAAAAATGAAAGATTTTAACAAAACAATTTTAAAATTAAAATTTTATTGATGTACATTTAATTACATTTTTATTTGCATTTGACTAAAGAGTTTCTCTTTGGGAAATCACAAAAATTTTCTAAAGGTTATTGTCATTTATAGATCACAATATTAGCTAAAATTGCATTATTTTAGCACTCATACAATAACGTTGGATATGTGTTATGGAACACATTCTTAAATACTTGATCTAGGGCATGTTAAATTTTAAAAAAATAGAATATAATTAATATTGTTAACTTTTACTTAATTTTAAAAATAAATTATAAAATATATTTAATAATACTAATTTTTAATAAAATTAATTTATTTTTAATTAATATTTAATATTTTTTTATTTTATAATAATTGTAAAATTAGAACAATTGTATGATTATGACAAATATCATTACTTTGATACATTCGAATCTTATTGAAAAAAAAAAATGCATCCAAACATACTTTTGAAGCCTTTAAAAAAAAAAAGAAATGCATTGTTGAAATTTTATCATTATAAAGTTTACAATAATATACATAGCACTTACAATATTATATGTCAATTGTTGGGATGGTATGCCCAATAAGCAAATATATTAATAAATATATATTATAAATAAAATATTAATTTTAAATATTTATGTATTTATTTTATTTTATAAAATTCAAAAAAATCCTTTGATACGCATAAAGTTTTATATTTGACATATAAATATTATATGTAGAAGAATTAAATATAAAGAATACAAATAAAAAATAAGTCCATAATTTATATTTAAAGTTTCGGATCTTTAAATTAAAAGTTATAAATATAGTTTATTCCTATTAAAAATGGTGCAACCTTATTCAGACTGTAAAATATGATAACATTAGAATGACTGTATTTTATATAACAAGATTATATAAAGATTAGATCAGATAAAATTAAATATGATGGTCATATATGAATGATTTTAATCCATTGTTATTAGTAGACTCCTATTTATTGATAATTATTTTTTAATTTATTTAACAAAGTTTTGTACAAGTTTATATTTCGTAAGCCTTATATTTTGGGAATAACTTAATAAATAACTAAGAATTCTAAGTTAATATATGGAATATATTCCTTCTTATATAGGAAGATAGAGGAATAATTTTCTTAATAGTTTGAGAATTTGAACAATTAAGAATGCTCTACTTATGAAAATTTCATGAATTAATTGTTTATTTAGAACTAATGGTAGTTAAGAAAAAAAAAATAATCGGAGAAGTTAACGGAACAATACCTAACTCTAATTATGAATTATTCATAGAGCATCAATTCATATGTAATGACTATATTAATAGACAACTCTATGTTTTGAGTAAATTATATATATATTTTCAAGAATATAATTCTAAATATATAATGGAGTAATTAATAATTCTATTAATTTAATAAAAGAGTTTATAATTAATTTAATGGAATTATAAGATCTTGAAGTTATAGGTTCATAAGTCCCTTGTCATCTTCTAAAATTTTATTGATTATATATTCAAAATAATAATAATTAATTAAGAATTAATTATTTAGTATTTTTTTATTATATAAGATAATTAGTTGTCTTCAAAATTATAGATTTTATTATACAAGATAATAATATTGTCTAATACTTCCATTTAAGACAATAAGTTATCTTAAATTATTATTTTGATACCTAAAGATAAAATTAGATTTTATCTTTATATTTTACAAGATAAAGATAAATGTGATTTTATCTTTATATTTTATAAAATGAAAAGAAAATGTGATTTTATTTTTATTGGATTTTATTTTTATATTTTATAATTAATATTTTATAAGATAAAGATAAATTTTTGTTTTATCTTTATTTATTCATTTATTTTAAAGATAAAATTGGATTTTAATATTTTATTTAAAAGATAAATTTTGATTTTATCTTTATTTATTTTTTAAAAAGAGTTCTAATTCTATTAGAATTGATAATCAAAATATTATATATAGAAAAGTGTTCTGGTTTTTGTGAAAAACTTTCGTTAATTAAAAAGAAAATGCTTTCTTAACTAGAAGCCCACTCATGATGATCGTAACTAGAAGATAAGACGAAGAAAATCCTGATTCAAGATTGTACTATTTTTAAGATATTAGATTTAAAATTTTATTTTTTATTTTGCTGCTCAAACTAACAAATTTTTATTTTATACTTTGCTGCTCCATCTAACATATATTAGTTTGAGCAGCAAAATAAAAAAATAAAATTTTAAATTTAATATCTTAACCTTGAAAATAGTACAGTCTTGAACTATGATATTTCTCATCTTATCTATCAATTACTTGTTAGTATATGCCCTAAGATCCAATAATAATTTTGGATATTTATTTATTATGTATTATGATATTTTTATATTAATATATTTTATTCTATTATTACATATATGTATATCTAAATAAACGTAATAATGTCCTTGGAATAGTTGACTTAATTAGTTAAGTACTATTCTTAAATGTTCTTAGTCAAGTATTATTGTAAAAGGGTAACAATAATACATTGAGACTCGTATGTGCAGTGATTGATGACAACATGAGATGTGTCATGATATAAGATATAAAATCAACACATAAGTAATAGTTGGTGAACTATTGTACTAAATCGATCCGATATGAGAAAAATTGCATGGATTGTTATATGAGTATCATAAGTAATTCTCATAAGTGACAATGATGTATATGATCCTTCGACTTGATATCATCATGGTTCTCAATATTATAAATGATATATTTTAATATTTCAAACGTTATCTGTAAGAAGATTGACTATAAAAAAAATACTTGGCTATGTCATGAATAATATAGTGAGATATGCTTGATCAAGATAAGATTTGTCCCTCTTATATAACATGAGTGATATCTTTGGGTCTTTTTGATTGGGTATGATTATAAAATGTATAATCGTGCTCAAATGAATCTATATGTGATATTGATATCATTTAGTAAGATAATTATACTTAGGGTATCAAAGAAACAAAGAATTAAATATTATGGGGATGACACATTTCATGCCTCGTGTTCAATTAAGATATCTAGGACAAAGAAATTAAAATACATGGTTATATTGATCACGAATATAAGTGTGTTGAGTCACTTACATTATAATGACTTGAGTAGTCATGATGTATTGTTAGACACTGCTCATAACTTCTATTACTAAAATTAGAATTTTAGTATTACTGCTAACGTTACGAAAACTTAATGGGTTACACTTAGATCGAAAAATTAAAAGTATAAATTTAAGAGATAAATTTATTTTAGCTCGTAAAATTTTTTGTTGATTAGGGTTTTTACTAGATCTATTTAATAAAGTTAGGTTAAGGATGTTGGTTTAAACTTTATTAAATAAATTGGATTTTAATAGTAAGATCAAGCCCAATATGAATGTTGGGCTTATTATGTCATTAAATCATAACCCTAAAACGCAATATAAAAAGAATTTTTATTTGCGTTGTAGGGTGTGCGATTGTCTAGGTTTTCATTCTTCTCGTTTTTGCAAGAGGAAGAAAATCGCAATAAAAACAAAAACACAAAGTTACACGAATAAGAGCTAACACTCATTTTCAATCTTTCGGGTTGTGTGGATACCGTAGAGACGCAGAGTTCGTTTGTGTTCTGTGGCTCTTCATCATCAAATCTCTCAAAATGTATAAATATTCAGATTCATAACTTTAAAACAATAGGTTTATCGCATTGATCCTGGAGAAAATCGAAAAAAAAATTATTTTTCTGCTGCATGTATGGTTCCGGTTTCCTAACATTACTATCACGATGAATGGGTGTTTAGTCAGGAAATCATCTTTTTTTTTTAATGATGTAAGTTTTTTACAAAAATTCTCTTTTACAAAAGAGAACATTTTTTTTAAATAATACTTTGATCACAATTCTAATAGGATTGAACTATTTTTTAAAAAAATAAATAAAGATAAAATCAAAATTTATCTTTATTTTATAAAATAAAATATAAAATCTAATTTTATTTTTTGAATAAAATATTAAAACCTAATTTTATCTTTAAAATAAATAAATACAAATTAAAATTTTATCTTTATCATATAAAATATAAAGATAAAATCCAATTTTATCTTTAAATAAATAAAAATAAAATCACATTTTATCTTTATCTTGTAAAATATAAAGATAAAATTATATTTATCTTTATATTTATAAAGTAAAGATAAAATCTAATTTTATCTTTAGGTGTCAAAGTAATAATTTAAGACAATGTATTATCTTGTATCATAAATGAAGGTATTAGATAATCTTATTATCTTGTGTAATAAAATCTATAATATATAACTGAAGACAACTAATTGTCTTACGTAATAAAAAAATACTAAATAATTAATTCTTAATTAATTATTATTTACTTGAATATGTAATCAATAAAATTTTAGAAGATCGATGAATCTATTATTAGTGTAGTATATCCTAAAATCATTAGTGTTGTCGATTTTGGGTGTTTTATATTGAATTTTTTTAAATAATATGTATTGTACAGATTTATTAATAAAGAAATTGTTTCTGATTCAAATGTGTATGTTGCTTCCTCTTGTTATACATACTGATGATATAGTACACATATGAATAACCCAGATAGTAAAATTATCAAAATATTCCCTACATAAGTCATATTGATTGGGCATCAATGTTGTATAATAAGCACACTTAATATCTCCAGTGAATATCATGAGATACTATTAGTACGGGTAACATGATAGTCATGTTATCAGGATATTAGTGTAGATTAATAGTTAGTAGAACTATTTTTCGAATGTGATCACAAATATGATGATCATGCAGATATATGTTATCAATAATTCATCGTATAATTTTGCTAGTGTAAAAAGTACTCATCTGACCTGAGACATCATTATCGTTATTTAGTACAGATGCATATGGTTCATATGGTGTATAAATACGAGACTAATCATATCTTGTATAATAAATCGATTTGATCATATGATATTTATATCGGGATGCGAATGATTGTTAGTAAGGGATCTGTTGACTCAACATAAAGAATTTTGAGATTTTGTTGACTCGAATCGGATTCAAGTTCTCATTTGGATATTGGTAAATGTCTAAAATCAAAGTCTTTGGCCAAAACACTTAATAGTTACATGAAAGAGTTTCATGATAACGAGTTCAAAGTATAATGACCATTAATCCAAACGAAAACTGAGTTTAGAGTTTTGACTCCCATGAACCCTAATTTAGATGGGATTAGACGAATGAAAAAAATTTACTGATATAGTACATGCAATTTAGAGTAAAACGTTTGATGAAGATTTTTTTTTCATTGTAGTTTAGGGACTATAACATGTTGTTAGACATCAACTATAGTCGTTAAGTATTCGAATGGTTTGAAACGGACTCGATGAATTTGTTTTTGACTTACGACTAATATCACAATGAACCAAGAGGTCATAACCATAAACTTGTGTTTATCCTTACTATTAGAGAGATTAAATATTATCTGCAAGAAGGTTAGCACCCTCGGAGATAATATAAAACTGAAAAGTATAAACCGTTTATATGTTAAATAGTTTAACAAATCTGAGAATTTTATAAAATGACTCAAATATAATTTAAAGTAAATTATATTATTCTATATGTATATTAGATATAATATCGAAGTTATATTTCTTTGGTCAAAGATGTTTGATTAAGATTGGATAATTTTATCTTTAAATAAGATGATATGGGTAAAATGATCATTTCTTTTTTACTATTGACAAAGCTTGTTTGACAAGCTTTAGAACTTGATTTTCTTTGACCTAAAAGGCTAGGGATAATTTTATAAAGGGCTAAGACTATATAATGAGTCATTTTTTGTTTTTTAATGAATTAAGGCATTTTAAGTAAAAATTGAAAAAAATCACTTTTGCTCTCACTCTCTTTAAATTTGGCCAAGCGAGAGAAAACAAGGGTTTGATTTGTTTTCTTGAGATTTTGTGTTTTCAAGGTTGATCTTTATCTCCTAACACTAAACATTAGTGTTAATTTGCTTAATTTTGCATATTTTTGGCTTAATATTAGGTAATATGTTACTAAACCCTAATTAAATGATTTTGATTGTAACATAATCTTCAAAAACTGGGTGTTGGAGAAAGCCTCAAAAGCTTTGTTAGGAGATATCATAAGGAGGTAATAGAAGTAGGAACATTTTATCATCCATTTGCTTTGGAAAGCTTCAAGTAAGGTTTAAAAGTGGATAAGGCGTGCAGTCTATTACTACTTATGAAGCAGTTTGAGAGAAGTTATTGGACAAGATAGAGATCGAAGAGTAAGTTGCCCTTCAATTAAAAGAAGATACAATATTTAGGCCTCTTTTTTATGACAAAGCCTAGTTTAGTAAATTTAATAGTAGAAAGGGAAAGAACGGTGGGAAAAGATTCCCCAAATTGAATAAAAAGAAGGATTGACTATTAGAGTTTTTTAAATTTAAGAAACGTCGAGACGATGAACATGTGAAAGAGAGAAGATTGTTCGAAAGGATGATGTGAAGATAATATCTTAATTACATAAGCATAAGAGATTCACCCCTTGAATTCTTCTCTTTCCCAAATCCTGAAAGAGGTTAAAGATGAGGAATTCTTCTTTGGAACCTCGACCTTTGAAGAATAAACCATTCAGGAACTCGATGAATAAATTTTATGAATTTTATCAGGATGTTAAGCACAAAATTGATGGATATTTTGATTTATAAGAGTAAATTAAGGTGCTAGTCAGAAACAATTATATGATAAAATTTGTGACTGATGTCAGATAAGAGAGTTAAGGTTTTGAGATAAATAACGAACCAAAGAAAATGACGGAACCCACATCTAATACAAATAATGTCTCGAAAGAGGTATGCTTTTCCGTTCATAGCCCCAAGAGTTTCTGTATTAAGTTTTTATTCATTCTTATGAACTATTACAAAAATATTGGATCATCTTAAATTTTAAATTTCTTGCTAAATCTTCTCAGATAGTTTGAGATATGTCATTAAAAGGGAATAGAGCTAAAAAGTAATCTATAATATTAAGGAGAAGTTAATTTATATGAAAGCTAGTCTTCAATAATCTAAATTCCCCCAAGGTCTGGTTGATGTTGGATGTGGACCTTCATGTTAGCCATCTTTACAAACAATCTCAAGTTTTATTATTTATTTTCTCTTTGTAGAGAAGGGATAGGGGTATTGTTGATAATGGGAGTTTTATCATACTTAGAACAATTTTACCCAGTAAGAAAGAAAGCGTAATGCTGCTAAGTTTTGCTTATAGTTTTTTTCATGCAATTTTGAGTGATTTATGTGTTACGAATTCTTGTTAATACTTGTGCTTTTCCAGGAAGACGTGATTGTAAATTTTGATGATGTTCGCATGGGAGGTGAAAGAATAGTGCCATTCAATTCAAATGAGTGCATTGCATTCGGCTACCTAATTAGTCAAAAGTAAAGGCTCTTAACCTTCCACTAAAGGAAATAAAAAAACTGCATCTTATTTTTATATAATTTTCCCATTCTATTAACATTTATACAAACAGAAAGGCAGTTGATCTGGCTAGACCATTCCAATTGGATGTGGGGTAATTTCACTTTATGTTGGTAAAAGAATAGAAAACAATAAAAGAGAAATCTGGAGAAAAGATTACTTCTTTACATTATTTAAGACCAATTATTTATACATAAGAAGAAAACAACTTTTCTATTTTTGATGCTCAATATCTGAGCTGGTATAACTAGATAATAAAGATAGCTAAGAAAATCTGATCAAATATCTAGGTTGTTATAATTAGAAAATAAAAAAATCTGATAAGATTTTATTCAAACTAATTTTTAGTCTTTTTGAAAAAAAACTACTGGAACTAAAATGCCACCTCTTCAACACTCCTCCTTAACATTTTTGTGACAGACTCTAATATTTTGTATGAGAATTTCAAACTTTTATTTAGGTAAAACTTTTGTAAACAAATCAGCAAGTTGGTCATGAGTAGAACAATGAACTAGAGTTATTTCATTTGATTGCTAAACTTCTCGAATAAAATAGAATTTGATTTTGATATGTTTTATCATACCATGAAACATTGGGTTCTTTGAAATTGATACTGCTAAAATGTTATCACATTTGATCTCAGTTGGACCGTTTTGTTGACAGCCAAGATCCATTAAAAGCTTCCTTAACCAAATAGCTTGATTTATAATAGAGGTAGCAGCAATATACTCAGCTTTGGTATTGACTGTGCTGTTGTTTCTTGCTTTTTCGAACTCCAAGTGAAGACACCAAAACCCAAAGTGAGAAGATTCCTAGAAGTGCTTTTGAAATCATCTAAGCAGCCTCCCCAATCACTATCAGAATGTCCCAGCAGTGTCACATCTTCATTTCTTGTACCTTTAAATATAATACCCAGATTTGTGGTTCCTTTCAAGTATTTGAGTATCTTTTTTACTGCTAAAAAATATTTTTTAGATGGAGAATGCATATATCTGGATAAAATACTCACAGCAAATATGATGTTAGGTTTGGTTGCTGTAAGATATAAAAGACTTCCAATAAGACTTTTAAATAAACCTTCATCTCCTTTCTTTCTATCAGCATCTTTACTTAATTTCTCACATGTAGATATTAGAGTGCCAACAGCCTTGCAATCTTCCATATGGAATTTCTTTAAAATATCTGTTGCATATTTTTTCTAGCATATGAAATTTTTTTTTTGACTGCTCTACTTTCATGCCCAAAAAATACTACATCAAACCTAGATAAGTCATTTCAAAAGTTTTCTTTATTTCATCTTTGAAGGATTGAATGAGATCAGCATCTTCTCCTGTTATTAATATGTTATCAACATACAAGGAGACCATTAGGATTTTGCTACTGTCTCCTCTGATGTATAAGGTTGCTTCACTATCACTTCTCTTGAACTAAGCTGCAATAAATAGCCATCTACTTTGTTGTACCAAGCTCTTGGAGCTTGTTTAAGGCCATAAAGAGCCTTCTTCAATAAATAAACATGTTTTTCCATTTCAAAAATTACAAAACCATTAGACTGCTCAACATAAATGTTTTCATCAATGAATCCACTTAAAAATGTAGATTTGACATCAAGTTGATGAATTTGCCAATTTTTGAATGCAATAAAGGCCATAATTAATGTGATAGTGGTATACCTAGTGACTAATGCAAATGTTTCTTGGTAATAAACTCCTTGTTGTTGTGCACATCTCTTTACCACGACTTTTGCCTTGTGTTTACATATCGAGCCATCGGGATTGAGTTTAATTTTAAAGACCCATTTGACTTCAATCACTTTTTGTGCTTCAGTTCTCTCAACCAGCTATCATGTCCCATTTTTGTTTATTATATTAATCTCCTCATGCATTGCTTTTGTCTAGGTTGGTGAAGTTTCTGCCTCATAAAAATTGTTAGGTTCAGAAACAGTAAAATTATATCTTTGATAGACATCTTGCAGACTCCTAGTACCTCTAATTGATTCACCATCGAAGTCTCATCTTCTACTATAGCTTGTGGCTGATTTGGTTTACCATTGGGAACTTCAGGTTTCATATCCTCAACACTCTCCCAGTTCCAAGTTGCCATTG
>JAVXUL010118263.1:0-17184 GCA_035590515.1 Trichilia minutiflora | reverse complement strand
CTTCAATGGGCCATAACTTTTAGCTTGGATATCCGCTCAAAACCCATAATAGATCAATGCGAAGCTCTCTCTGAGCTCTACATCAACAATGGGAACTTTTTCTCAATTAGAGATGATTTTGGGGTCAAAAATCCAGATCTTTCTCACAAACTCAAATATACCCAAAAATAAGCGAACGAACTACCGATATGTACGATGGATGCAAAATCATGAACAGAATATGTGATGAAGTTATAAATATGCCCTTAAGGTATACACACGGGTGTGATACCCAGTCCGAAGCCTAAGCCCATTACACAAGCCTAAGTTCTCCTACCAACCCTTTATTATGATGGCGTTCCGAGACCTTCGTTAATAGTGATGAGAAATCGTAGAATCTATCCTACATCAGTCATCTGAGACCGAGAGTTCAGAGAGTCTTCTTTAACATACGTTGTCAACACATGTTCGAGAAAAATATCTTCAAGTATCCACCGAGATCTTGTCTCGGAGTACTTGTATCCATATCTATTATACGAAGGATTGGAGTCTCAGGATCACTCAGAGTATTCATTCATCACTAACTGAATATGGAATCGGAGTCTTAAAAGCACGCATAAAAACCACAATATTTACGACACTAGTATATGATGTCATCAAAAATCTAATATGTTTCCTCTGGGCAACATGACATGGAGTCTCGAGGGATCAAGCATCTAATCCCATGATTTTTCAGAATATTCCTAAATAGATGTGGCGCAGTACGGCCTTCACAGTTGTCACAACCCATTATTCCTACGACAACCTTTTAGAGTACGTCACTCAGAGAATGACATGTGTCAATAGGTTACGAAATTCATGATTATTTTTATAACAGAATCTAGGAACAATAGGGAGGTCCGTAACATTTTTACAGAGAATATTCACGCACCAAAAAAGGTTGGTTTTTGAGAACAGAAACTTTTGAACTAACTTTTGATATATAAAGAAAAAAGTGACATACAAAAGAAGGATCTGACACACAAAAAAGAAGATTCTTCTGCTTTCATTATCCTCACACACAAGTAAAACCTTTCTAATTTAAGTACCGGAAGGTTTTTACTGAGAAATCGGTTTTACCGCTGAGTTTTTCATTGTTTTACAAAGAGAAAGATTAACTTCTAAAGAAAAAGATAACCTGATACTGAAAATTAAAGATAGACAACTTTTTATATCAACATGTTCTTTTCTATTAATCCTAACAAAATCGAATGATGACAATCAACATTCATCATATCCATAGTAAATATAATTAAATTTATCTAAAACAACTCTACATATGATACTTCTTTTCTTCTCAGGTGTATAAAATCTCTTATTCAAATATAAATAATTTGTTAAAGACTAATAAGAATAGATCTCTTCTAATCTTACCTATAGCTCCAAAGATTTCACTTTGTCCGTAATTTCATAGAGAATATCATCACTCACCGTTATCTGACATACATGCGAAATTATATTTTTAAAAGTTGTAAATTATCTTATACAAAGTTAGTGTGCAAGTTTATATCTTATAAAACATCTTACTATAAATTATTGTCTTGCATGATTAAATACCAAATTAATTAGGAGTTAGTTGTATAGCAATGCTTTTAATTAAATCATTCTTGTTCTTTAAGTCATGTCACTTGTATGCGTGATGAATTTCCAAATGCAGAACTCCCAATTTTAAAACTTATCGTTGCATATGAGATAAGCTAAACGTGGTGCTTTTCTTTTTTAAAGATAAAAGAGGTTAATAACGTCATGGAAATGATAAAGTGATTTAAAGGATAATATTTCAACAATATAACTGTTGAGGTATTTATAATATTAATTAATTAATTAATTAATTAATAACCTATTAAGCGCTTATTAATCCTAAACCGTTATATTTTAACTTTCTCAATAACCTTGGCACTCATAATTTTGAAAGTTTCAATCCATTATTACTGTAATATGAATACAAGTCAAATGATTCAATATGGGTAGTAAAATCTTAAAAGTATCTTTATAAGTAAAACTAGAATGTCCTTACAAATATATAACTCGATTAAAGGTCCTATTAATAAATTTAACCCTAAAATTAGACGATATCATAACCTGATGATAAACCATTTTTTGTGAAGAACAGAGCTTTATCATAGGCCTTGTTTTCTCTGCCTTCATCCTCAAATAAAAGCTGTCTCACCCAATAAAAGGGTTATTTTATCCAAGGCCCCAACTTACAATTCTTTAAAACACATCTTCTTTATTCTCTGTAGCAATCAATACACGTCAAAGTTGAAAATAAATAAATCACACGACTAAACTAGGTCGGGATAATTTCTTAAACACTTTTCTTTACGCAAATATCAAATTGTGATATACATAAAACCTCCCCAAAACGATCACATTTAACCGTAAAATTATATTCCTTCTTTAAACGGAGAAAAGAATCGTTCTGCCTTCAACCCAAAACCAAAGAAAAGGAACAAAACAGATGGGACTTACATTCATCACACTATATGTATCATGTGCTTGCTACAAAACTGGTTTGAATACACTTGTTTCAGCTACAAACGAATGTGATACAAAGTTTACCTATTGGCCTGGTGCAATTGGAGCACCTGGAAAAAATTTCCAACTATTCAGAAGATACACAGAGAAGACTTGCTTCTGCCATTGTTCAGAAATACAACATAACGTTAACTATTTCAACAGCAGATATTAGAGACATGAGACTGGTGAATGAACTTTCGATATATGGAGGAAATTTTCAATGAATAAATAACTGATTTGCATGTGCAGCCCGTCTACACTTTCAAAGAGGTTGGAGTTTTCAAATCTCGGCAATTCTTGGAAAAATAAAATAAATCAGTCAAGCATGTATGTATCACCATTAATCAAATCTTGGGGGAAAACATAAAAGAAATAAATATGAATGAAGGATCCATTTAGTATTGTGGTAATTTTGTTGTGCTATGATATTTTCACATTTTTAACTTTCATACTCCACCAACTGTGGCTTAAAACCACCACCACAATATCAAACGGTCCCTAAATCCATTAGTTTGGCACACAGAATTGAAACACAGCTACAGCCTAAGAAGTCATTATCCGTTAAAAAATTATTCAAAGTTATATTCTTGCGTGAAACCCGCAATACACCAAAATAAACGATTTGGACTTTCAAATGCATGTATTTGGGATAAAATTTTGACCATAACATGTTCTAACAGAGTCAGTACCAAAACATCGTAATATCTTTACTCCTCCAAATAACATAATTTTACACTCTACATCAAAATCATGAGTCTACAAAGCAAAACTGTAAGTGAAGGAAAAAACTCTCTCGCATTTCTTTTTCCCTGTTTTCTTTTAGTTACCATTTACCAGATTTTGAAGAAGGTAACGAAATGCATCCAACAGATGCATGCTTTAGCACTTAGTAAAGAATAAAGGTATCTTAAATTTTAATTACCTTGATTCAATTCTAAATGACGAGCAAGGGCAGGGAATTGGTTCTGACATCCCCAAATCTGGTTAGCCTTCATCAGATATCAGAGAAGCAATCAATTTTCTACACTAAAATAAAATTTGTCAACCAGCTTCGGCTCCAAATCTTTGTTCCAAGAATTGATCAAGTAGCCCCCAGTTAGGGGTACCAGAATTACTCGAATAATCCGCAGGCAAAGATCGAATGCATCCAAGAATGTGTTTAATATCCCGATACAGCCTGTCACATGGAATTGAAAATTTACCAGGAATGTAAAGTTCTGATAGTAATTCCAATCAAGTAATAAACATATTTTATATTGAAAAAAGGATGTTAGTACCTGTTGTTGGCTTGGGGAGTACTGATCTCTAAACGAGAGAAGGATTCTGAAATTTGTGAGTGGAAGATTATAACTACTTGCCTGCAGAAAAGATGCACAAAACCAGCTTGTTAACCATGAAAAGATATTCTACAATTACAGCATTGCACTAAACTAATCCAGTTTAAAGATGCCTCACCTGAAAATTGTTTGAACATCAACCTCATGTAAAGTTCGAGACAAGATGCGTTGAAGGTAGCCCACTTCCTATAAATGGAAAACCAAGTCGAATCAAACTTGACTGATGAGAAGATAAATCTCATTAAGCAAAAATTATTTAAGAATACATGCAATCTAATAATGATCAGTCAGGCACTTGCCTTTGTAAGCGAACGAGCAAAATTACTGGGTTGCAAATCAGTATCATCAGGTCTGTTCCAGCTCTCAACAATCTGGGGCAACCCACGCAGGTGAACTAACAACCTTTCTCTCATTATTTGGACCAGCTTTGTATGAATTTCGTCACGGTGAACCTTGTAATCCTGATCATAGACCAGCCCATTCACCCACCCAAAAAAAATGATGGTATATCATCCATTAAATGGAAGTCAAAAATTAAAATGTCATTGTAAAATCTGAAAGACACTTGTATGCTTCCATGTTTAGTAACTTCATAGAACAAAAGGTTAACACATTATCCTAAAAAAACATTGCACCAACTCAAAAGGAAGCGTAACTGTACCACAAAATAAAAGAAGAAAGAAAAGGAAAAACATTGTCATGATGTTAGGGCTCCATTGAAAAGAAATGGCACATTTTGTTGACTTGCTAAGCATGGATCTCTTAGATTAACATCAGAAATAGATTGATTCCAAGACCTAGTGTTCATCCATGAGAGACCTAACCATCTAAACTAGCTAGCACCCTTCCATAATTTGTAATGGAGGGTGGTGAAGTTCAGTTTGGTCGATTTTGGACAATAATTCAAATTTTGATTATATAAACTGACTTAGAACTAGGAACTGAACTGATTCCTTAGTTTGAAGGGGGTTTCTGCTAGCAATCAAGAGCAATCAATGCTCGCAATGATAACATAAATACATTGTTAGTAGGGAAGACCTAAAAGAAAAAGCTCAAAACCATCAATTTACAGAAATTAATCAGGTAAATTTGCCATAAATTTTAAATTGAAAATCATTACAAAATCTTCATAGTCAGTTGCAATATCATCATAACTTCAAAGAATACAAATCAAATTGTAAAAGGAAAGACTTACACATTGAGGTTGGGAACAATTTTTTGCAATTACTTAAAGCGACATTAGCCAACAAAGAAAAATGTTCTTGTGAGGATTGATTGGAAAATAAAATAGAATAAAGAAAAGGAAATTTGTCTACAAAAAAAAGGCAACAGAAAATATGTTGCAACGGCTTGGTGAGATTGTTGACAATGAGATAAGAGATGACATCTGGCAATCACCAGGGAGATGAAATCTCATGATGCTTATGTTGAAGATGATAATTACAAAACAAAGAGGTGGCTGGGTTGGAATGAATGACAGACGAAAATTTTTTTGTCTTCCCTTATTTCAAATTGGGTGAGATTGTAATCTTGAGTAGGAGATAAGAGTACAAAGTTAAAATCCAAAGCCCATCCAAGTAGGAGATAAGAGTACAAAGTTAAAATCCCAAGCCCATCCAAGACACTAAAAAACAAACAGCACCAATAGGTTCTATACTTTAAAAACCAACTAAGAATCAGCATACTTAAAACCAAAATGATTCAGTTAAGTTCATCGGCCTTGATTAAGTATCATTTTTTGCCATGCCTCAATTAGTAAGCAATAGAAAAAATATTCCTTTTAAGAAAAAAATGTACTCAAGCATTAGTAAATCTGATATTGTACAAGAATTTTCAATTTACAGTAAATACTATCCAACTGTTTCTAATTAGTCTAAGACCACATAAATTGTCATTTTCAAATTGCAACAAGACTATGATCCACACGTGCATTTCATCTTTTAATATCAGCTAAAAACACATACCCATATTCAAATTCAACTAAATATAATGGGCATGATAAAGTAACATTAATATACCTGAGCTACTCTATCAATCTCTGAGAGCAACAATGCCTTTCGAGTCTCAGGAACTTTCAGAAATAGAATTTGCCTGATTGCTTAGTCCAGACACAAAGACAAAAGTCATAAATTTTGATATGAACTTCTATAATTACACTCTAATCGTGCACACAGAAAACAAAAAATAAATTCATACAAGAGTATATTGAAACATCCTAGCATGAATGTGCAAAATTAAACACACTAGAGTGTTTTCTGGCGTATAAGTTATAACCAATTAGAGTGCATTCAGACCAGTAAAAGGTTTGAACTGCAAAAGTTGTGTATATACATACCTATAACTAGAACAATGAATGCAGTGCATATTCACAATGTTACACCGAAGCAATGCAAAGTTCGCATATGTAACACATTTAATGGCTTATTAGTGTTTGTTCAAGCGTTTACCAATTTATCCAAATTCAAGTCAAATGTAAGAACATTTTTCTCTTAATGAAAACTCTATTGTTCAAATAAACCAATGCATTGAACAATAAAGCCCCCCACAACATAGATTATCTGAACATTTGAAATAGTGACATAAGTTAAAGAAGAAGAATAGGTCATTGTTTGGGATTTTGGTGCTTGTTTTGTGCTTCAAAAGCACACCTAAAAAGTGTTTGATAACAACTTTTAGTGGGACCTACACATTTTGATATCAATATTTGACATTTAGAGATTTCACCCCATAGTAGTGGCTTAAAAGCCACCATACCACAATACCAAATAGAGCTTCAAACAACCAAGCAATCCAGAAGGAAACAAAACCATAATTTGTGCGCAAACAGTTTCATTAACAATTTGCAAATATGCCAGTTAATACATTAAGAACCATATAATTAAAAAACAACATTACAATTTCAAACCAGACACCTACCAGGAATAATAGCATAAGTAAAACTGATAACTTGACTTGCCAGGGCCAGGTGCTTAGCAGTAATAGATTTCAAACCAGACACCTGCAATTCCGCATTAACTTAATTAATACTCAGAAATGAACCTCCAGAACTAAGTTCACATAAAGAGCATATAAGTAGATGAACCAAACACAGCTTCCAATAGGACAGCTCATTTATGAATAAGTAGCCTACAACTTATCAGTTCAAAAGATAGAGAAAAAAAACTTCAGATTATAAATACATGCATAGATAGAATAGTTCGTGTCTGATGACGTGCACGTTGGAGACCCTCTTTGAGTAGCAGAAATTCTCAAAACTTGTTTATAGATCACATACAAAACATTACCTGCATAGCACCAGCACCAAGAACAAGTTGACAAGTCCTGGTATTGAAAAATTTTAAAATCTCCACAACACGATGAACAACTTCTGAAGATAGTGCTGGCACAAAATTATTCATATCAACGTACTCTGACAACATCTTCAGCAATATTAAGCCACTGGAGAAAAACAGAATTAAAAAAAAAAACGATCACATGAAAGCTGGCTCACCATAAATGTTTCTTCTTATCAGAGACATAAGAATAGTATAAAAAATGATAGGAAAATCTCAATTCAGTAAATCAGTCAACAACAGGACTGGAAGAAAAAGTATCACACAACAGAAAATAGGTTTGACAAGTCAGTAGGGGAGAACAAACACCAAATAAAAAATTTGTAAAAGTTGAAACATAAATGCAACTTCCTATGACGAAAACAAGGAACAATGGGGAGGGGTTAGGGGTAGAAAAAAAAATTGCAAAAAGAAGACAACTAACCAGTTTACCATGTGAAAGCCAACACCTCCATAGAAAAGAGTTTGAGAGGTGGATTTTCTGTACTCCTTTGAGTTAATATTGTTATTTTGTGCAGGTATTTCATTTGAATCAGTCGGCTCAACCTGTTGTTGAGCATACAGTGGTCCACTGTGAGCGAGTGTATTATCATTGCTTGCAGCCACTTCACTGTAGTTTGTCGCTAGATTACCTTGGATATCATCTGTACCCCCAGAAACCAATTCTTCAGAGCAAAATAGTGAACTGACAATGGTCTGAAATTCATTGGGAACCTCTATTTCCACCCATGTTTCTTGGTCAAGCACTGCCTTAATTTTTGTCATCTACAATATTCAAACAGAAAAAAAAAAGTATAATTGCAACATACTAGCAGTCACAAAAGATATAAATATAAAGAAACAAATATAAACTAACTCGAGATTCATGCTGGAAGTCAACAAAGGCCTTGGCTTGTGACTGCAGTGCTCCCCGAATGCTATATCCCAACCTTCCACCTATCTGTTATGTCAGCATTAAAGGGGGATCATAACCACAAATAGGCAACTTGTAACTATTTATTAAAACATATGAAAATAAAAAAAAATATACCTTCTCTGTAGCTGTAATAAACTCTTGTGTAATGTTGTATATGCTTAAAAACTCCTGTAATCTCAACCTCGGATGCAGAAGTACACGGACCCCAAGGAGTTTTGCCCATCTTCCGTGTGCAGCGTCACAAGCTGCAAAAACAGCTTCTGTGTTTTCTCTCAGCACATCGGCTCTGTCAAGGGCAGGATGTCATATCCACAGTATTGATACAAGAATCAAACCAAACCTAGGTAACATAAATCCACTTCTAACTAAATAAGTTTCCAGTTAAAAAGAGATTCTATTATGACGTTGGGATGCAAAATGAGGGAAAAAGAAACAAACATATCCAGCATTCCTGTTGTGCAAATGTACTTCAAACCAGAGCTGCAAACCCTGTGTTACAGTACATGCTGAACAATTGAAGGGATGGAATCACTGTCTTTAGAAAGGTGCCAAAATAGTGACATCTTACAGACCAATAAGAAGTGACATACTATAGTGGGAATGTCTACTTGATAGTATGGTCACCACTGAGCATGGGCAATTGAATGATCAAAACATACTTCCAGAAAATGAAAGAGGAAGTCATGTAAGAAAGCTCGCTAGCACTAATAACCATGCAGTCACCACTGCTCACAGGTTTTCTTTTGGGCACAATCTATGAAATCAACATGTAAATTTAAAACAATTAATGAAAATAGGTGAACTTCAGGCTTAGTCACTATGTATTAAAATTAACATGAATGAAACAAGCTACATAGGAATTTCAGATTCCAATCAAGTCATTTATAAGCCCATAACCATATTTGTACTTCCATTCCCATGAGGAATATATATTTACCAGAGTGGACAGCTTTGATAAATAGAACATCAAGAAATAAAGAGTAGCACCGGTTTCTTCTTTCAATAAGAAACAAGAAACAAATTTATTATTGACAAAGATAAAACAAAAGATTATTGGGTGAAAAAATATGATATGGTCCATATTAAGCTCTAAGATTAACCAAAACATTAGATTATACAAGGAAAACATTTACAAATGAACTCAAATTATGTGAACAATACTACAAATGAACAAAATGGAACAAGCCTTACCTGAAATTCTTTGACATATTTGATGGGCTAGTTACATCATTTGCTTTTCCCAGAAACAAAGGAACCTTGGCAGCACTTCTTAGGGGTGTATATCGCAGAAGTGAACCAGCTTGACCCCGGCTCTCTTGAGCTGTTTCGGCAACTGCAGCACCAATTGCAATTGCAGAAGCAACCGAATCAGCAGCATAATGATCATCAAGATTGCACATAATCCACTCAATAGCTTTTTTCACTTCAGCAGCTCTCATTAAATGTGCCTGCATTCACTAAAAGAAAATAATTCATATTATATCTAATTTAAATAATAATAAATGACAAAAAGTAGGGAGCAAGTAAAAGATCATGATTATGGCCATCAATTCATTATAACTACAGTTCAACAAAATAACAATTAAAGAGCTATTTTATGTGAGCCTTATACATCCCTATGCTTCATTTAAAATTTCCAGTCAAATCAATGTCTCCAAAGTCCACACAGTTACTTCCCAGTCAATTAAAAGTCATGTTCTAAAATATGAACTCAAAACAGCACACCAATGCAGACCGAAATGTAAGTAAATCAATAATAACAAGGGGGAAATTCATGACTTTGTGTTGGAGAGAGATGAATTCTCCATCTAATCATTGTAGCTCATGGCATTCATCAATCTTGAGAGTAAAACAATAACAATGTTACTAGTACGTGCAATCCTTTACCAGTCCATTCAAAACTAGGTCGAAGGAGCTTTCCCTATCAGAGGAACCAAAATTCTACCTATGTACATAGTTAATTCAAGGATCCTATCTTGTGTTTGCTAGCAAGTAATATGATTTGATATCCAAACATTGCATGCACAGCAACCATGAGAACCCAGACCCATGCCCATTTACTGGATCCACATGACAAAATACAAAAGAAGTATTATCTTGGATTAGACTACAAGACAAGCACTGGTTTTAGGATTACAGTTAAGAAATAATTTAATTTAAGTGTGGAAAATAGAATGGCTTTCTTTGGAATATTATACAGTCTTAACATCCACAACTCTTTTACAGCTAATCCTAGATACTCTTTGATCATTGTATCCTAAAATATCTAAACAAATGTACACGATGGATCTCATGTATACCATCTAACCAGATAGTAAAGTATACATTACCTGTATAATCATGAAGATGGCACCCAAGAGTTGAACAAAGCTTTCAGATGACAGGCTCCTCAACTTGCTAGCAAGCGATGACCCTCCACCTAAGCCACCTCAATACTGTTAAAATTTTGAAGAAATGGACACACCGACACACAGGAACACACAGAATGTGTCTATGGATAAGAGAAATTATACAGAGAAATTTACTATAAGATTAAATTCTCACCATCTGCATCTGATGCACGTTCTCCAGGTGAGAAATCTGAATCCAGAGGTTGAGCAACAAGAACAGGAAGCAGCTCTGCGACTGCAGTCTTAATTGCAGTTTTCATATCGGTTGTAAGTGTGTCACGATATAACCTCAAAACAGAAGGGAGCTTAGCCTGAAAGCAACACTACTCTTTTACATGCTTACTTATATTTAAAGCAGGGGCTAAGCCCACTATTTCAAAGTTGAAAGTGGAGACATTAAATGATCACTGGACACTAATTAACAGATTAAATCCCACTAGTATTAGAATTGAAAATGATGACAAAAAAATTACTCACCGTCCTGAGCAACCCAATGATGAGAGGGAGAAGATGATCACGAAAATTAGACGTTTCTTCCTCATCTAATGTAACCTGCTAACAAATCAATCTAAGTAATCTGTTCCCATACTGCATCATCATATTACTGATGTAGCACTGACTTAGAGACAAAAGGGAGAAAATTCAAAAGAAACAGAGAGAAAACATCATAATCTTTATTCAATATTCTTTCAACTCCAAGTCTAAAATTTAAACATAAGCCTTCATTTACAGTGGCTTTAAACCTGAACAAAAGAAGAAAGAAATTTACTTCCAACTAGGCAATAGAAATCCTACTCCGATGCAAACAGAGAAATCAAATAAACTAAAAAAAAAAAAAACGCAAGTCTAGCAAGAAAATCAAGTTTAATCCAACTAAATAAGGAAAATAAAAATAATTCTAAAACTAGCATAAACTGTTCTACCTTAGTCTTAAAAGTCCTTAAATAAAAGAATAATATGATCAGTAATTTTCAGAAGAGGATGTTAGGGAAAATGCAGAAGATCAGTCAATAAAATTGCATATTTATCTAATGTCACTCCAAATGTCTTGCCAAACATATTGCAACTTATGAAAAATGTCCAGCATGCAACGGCACATCTACCAGCTATTGAATGAACCCACCACAAAGCACTAAATGGGCAAGCTGATGAGCTTTGTCATAGGGATTGAGAGAAACTTCAAGTCCTACTTTAATTGCTTTCTTGACACTTATCACTGCTGGATGCATAAAGCAACTTACTCAAGTAAAGATCCCTTGTTCATTCCTTCTGTTATCTTCATTATAACCCTGTCAATCTTTCCCTAGCCTTCACCTATTTGGACTGCTACTTTTTCATAAACCTTAAAGATCTCAGATCTACAATAAGCCCATAAAACTTACATTCAAGTATTAGGTGTTAAGCTAAGGTGTCATGACAACTACTTAATGCATATTCTATAAATATCACAAAACGGTGTCCTAATTTGATGGCTGATAGCGGAAGGGTACTTCATGAACCTATATTTAGGCGGAAAGATTAATTTTGAAGTCAAATTCTAATGTACTCCCAACAACAATGCCACATTATCTGCAAAGAATAGCTACTTTATTGGACAAAGGAAAAATTTTTATGAGGTCCAATTGTTATGTCACAACAATAAAGGTATCTCAGCTTTGTAGTAGGATTCTCAATTGAATATAAGCAGATGCTCATATTCCCAGATACTGAGAAAAAAAATTATTATAATATTCTTTAAGCAGACTGAGGCTATATTTTACGAACCTATACTGAAGTAAGAACATAAAAACCTGAGAGTTTGGTCTCAATTGGAAACATTTGAGTACAATTACTGAAGAAAAAAAAACTGAGATTTCAGTCTTAACAGGAAACATCTGTATTAAAACTTACGCCATCATCTTTTGCATTTGAAGAAACAGATGCTCTTGCTTTTGCTTTGGATATAATAACCACATCCATATCCCCAGCATCATGCATTGCAGCACGCATAAACTCTGCTGAAAGAAGGCTACAAAAAGAAGTTTAATAAGTAATTATATAACCTGGACCTGAAATCAAAATATCTATTCTTCACCATGAGAAAGGTCATTATTATTCTACTCTAGATAAAGGCCAATAGGCCAACATATTGATGCACGTTTGAGAAAGCATAGTTATGAGAAAATACCAAAGGTAATGTTGTAAACAATGTAACAAATTTAAGGAAAAACAAAGAACATAGTAGACCTTAATATGCTAAACAAGAGTGTAATATGCTCAAAATATTTGTATTTGCAATATTTTGGAAAGATATGTATTATATCAATATACAAATACAGGATCACGCCGCCATATAACTTAAAATGTACCTATTAATGGAGTCTACTGAAGTTCCAACATGATCCCGAAGGTGACGAAAGCAATGCAGACCAGTGAGCTCATCTCCATCCTAGCAAAAACAAAGAAGTAATAATTTAAATGGAATCTAAAGTCTGCAGCAGTTGAAATCATAATAATGCTTTCAACATAGAATGGAAAATATAACTTCCAAAGCTTGACACAGCTTCAATATAACCTTTGTAACAATAAACAATATAACCTCAAATTTGAGACATGCTTTTATAGTCAATAAAAACATACCAGCAAATGCTGCAAATCATCTATGACATCCAAAGCTCCAGCAGAGTCTCCAGAAGCAACAAGCTGTGGGACAAACATAAAATAACTTCAGTCAACTTGTAACCATCACGAACTGTAAATAGAATAAAAATAAAAATTACCAGTTTAAGAGTGGATAAAGCTTGGTTAACATCTAATATAAGCCTCAATTTCTGTTGCAGGGCCAACAAATTACTCCTTGTACCATTCAATTCCTGAATCTGTCTAGCAGATTCCACCAAATCCGTATCCAGAAGCCTAATTGTCTCCTTTAATTCTATTATCCTACTACACCCCCCCACAATCTTCACATTCAAGTCCTGCAACTGCCCTTGAGCCTCGAAGAACGAATTCGACCGCAACGAAATTTCCTTCACCAAATGCAACTCCACAACATCCAAGTACTGCGAAAGCTTCTCTTGCAACACAATATTCTCAGTCACATTAGAGAACGGGCAAGCGGCCCGAAATGTAGCCCCTTCGGATAAGGCGAAATCCTCTTTAAAATAAAGCGCGGGAACCTCGCGTAAACACGCAACTAAAGCTTCGCCTTGTCCGCCAATGTTCTCCAAATCGACGTTCTCTTTGCTAGCATGGTTCCTAATATCTTCAAATCGGTGATACGATTCCGATATGCTTGACAAATAGTTCTGAAAATCGGATCGGCTCAGTTCGGTGGAGAATTTGGTAGTTAACGGCGCGAATTCGAGAGGCGAAACGGCGGTCGAGGAAGACCACCACCCGACCCAAGATGCATCCGACCCGTATACGCCAGATTTACCTACGTTAGGGTTGTTGAGGATGGAAGACAGAGACTGACTACTGGCATCGGAGATTGATTTCGCCAAAGTAGACGACGTCGTATTAGTAATCGCGGAGGGAGAATCAAATTGTGACCTTCCCGAATGGGAAGGAATTGATTCCATTTTCAAAATCTATAAACCATGAAAATTAATTTCAGTTACAAAAACAAGGAATTCATATAAAAGCGAAGAAGAAGAAAATTGTTTGATTCTGATTGAGATCAAGTTGATTAACGAGATCTACGTGAAAACAGAAAGAAGATTAAGAATTAATTTGTAAACATTTCGATTTTTTTTATTTATTTTTTTCTAATTGGATTTGTTGTTTACGGTTTTAGAGCCATGGCCTTATGGGATCCGGATCTGGGAAGAGGGATACTGAAGACTGCAGAGAGAGAGAAGACGGAGAGATAGAGAGATTTACAATATCAAGTGGGCCGAACTTTTTTACTTGGGTCCCTCCATAAATCCGACCGAACCGTTTTCTTAAACGGCACCGTCTCTCTTACAACTAAGTGAGGACGCAAGAAAAATAAAATAAAAAATGTTAACATGGCTTCCACTTCAAAGACCATTAACCAATTTTTAGAATAAATATTTATTTTTGCGATATAAATTGTAAGAAATTATGTTTCCTTTTGAAGAAGTATTAAAGGAGGTTCTTCCATTAACACAAAGAAATTCTATAGTGAATCTTGGGTGCTTGAAATTGGATGATTGAAAATATGTTACAATATTAAATTTTAGGATATAATGCAATTTTATATAATCCACTTATTAAAAATGGGCCACACCATAAAATTTGATGGTATGACAATTTTTTAATTGTTAATATCACATATATTTAATATAACTAAATTTTTTCTCTAAAATGAAATTATTGGAATAATATATCATATCATAGAAGAAGCATGATTTAAACACGCTTTAATTAGGTCGTTAACTCAATGCATATGATATTAAGTTATTAATGTAATTTTGTTTTTTTATAAATTTATAAAAAAAAGAAAATATATTTATACAATATTAATTAATCTAACAAAATAATAGTAGACCACTAAATTTATAAAAAGGAAAGTATAAGTATACATAATAATAATTAATTAGAAAAAAATTATTGTTAAACCTTGAAATTTTGTAAAAAATAAATGCATTGTATTGTTTATATGCTAAAAATATTATTGTTGTTGTTGGTTGTTGTTGTTATTTACTAAATATTAGGAGTCTTACAATTATTTTTTTGGCTAATTACTATTGCTTAAAATAATAAGAGTTATTGTGAAAATATAGTTGTCTTAATAAATATTTTTGACGTCATTACAACTAATCTCTTTAAATTTTGTTTATTCTAAAATTTTAATTTATTTTATATAATATTTAAAAAGGAAATACTTTTATTTTATAAATATTACTTCGAAAATTTTTTTAAATATATATATTTCTATATTTATGGGATTTTTTTAACAAAAAACTCTATGAATGTAACATTAAAAGTAAAAATTCAATTTCAACTTTCAAGGCAATACTAAAATTTATCTTGATTTTGGAGCATTAAATAAGAGATTTGCCATCGATGTTTTTATGTATTAGGTGTGAACTTAAAACTTAGAATATAAATTTTAACTTTGTTATGGCAACTCTTTTGTGTATAACAGTTTGTTCCCGCGATGCGTCAAGTCTCCGCTTGACCAGCACTACCACATTACTTTTTTCGCTGAAATAAGCACAAGTATCACAATTCACAAGGTACAATATCAATCACAATAGCAACCACAAAGACAAGCACAATGTTTACGAAGGCTTCAAAGCCCTCAACCTTTTTATTAACACGTTAAAAAGGATTACAATAGCAATTCACTAATACCCTAGTGAAAGCTCAACTATTCTAGATTTTCTCTCTCTAAAACTCTCTCTCTCTAGATCAAGTATCTCATATTCCCATTACACGTTTGGGTCTCTTTATACAGTGAAGCCAACACCCTTGGCTTCCTAGGGTCACAAGAATTCATCATAATATGAGTTCTACTCAAACTCATCTTCGTGTGCCACGTGACGTGCCACATCACCGTGCCATGTCATACTTCGGGCCCCTTCATGCCACATGTCGTGCCCACACTTGCCCCTTGGCCTATGCGAGAGGAGTTTGGTTGGGACTTGTTTGGCCACAAAGTGGTGTACTTTGAGTAGGACTAGGACTCCTCCTTATAGTAGGAAGTTTCAACTAAACAAGAAGTCCTATGAGGAAGTATAGTTGGTATCAAAACTTTGACATGCCACCCACTTAGGTGCAAAGTGGGTTATGGGTGTTGAGAATGAGAAGATTAATTGAGTAAAGAAGAGTTTTAGCCGATTTTGGGTTTTGTCGATTTTGGGTATTCGGGCTAAATACATTCCTCGCATTCGAGTCTCATTTATAAGGTGGAATGTAAATTGATGGAGTTTTGATACCTGTGTTCAGGTATCGATCACGACCTGAGCGAGGAATTTTAGGGAGTGCGTACCCTCCCTGATTTGTGAGTGGATCCTATTTTATGTTTTCACTGCTTTCACTGCTTTTTATGCTTTTATATATACATGTGTTTAATAAATGCTGATATCGAAGATTTATGCTCGTTTATATAGATTTGGGTATTTCATGAAAAACTTATATTTTAATGTTCTAGGACAATAGTAAAGATTTATGTTTTATGTGGAGGCGGAGTAATGATTTTGTGTGGTGGTCGGGAGTGCCCCTTGATTGTGGTAGAATCTTCATAGGAAAATCTTTTATAATTCGATGTATATGTTTAATGTTTTATGGCTGGAGAGGCAATTGGTTTGTTGGTTTGTGGATGTATGTATGTATGTTTTATGTGAATCATGGCCTTTGAGCCTGTTTTTCATATATTGTGTTTTGATATAAATTTTATAATTTACGTTACGCCTAGTTGGCCAGGTTTTATATTTTGTTTTGTGATGATGATTTGGTTTACGAGCCATGCTTTATGGGTTGCGTTTGATGATGGGCCAATTGGCCAGGTTTTGATTTCTGTTATGTGGTAATGCGACCAATGAGCCGGGATTTATGTTGTTTTCTGATTTATGATAATACGGCCTGAGAGCTAAATTTCTTATATTGTTTTGGGTATTGTATTCGACGATTGGTGATGATGCGGCCTAAGGGCTTGGTTTTCTTATTGTATTTTGATAATATGTTTTATGTTGGTATTTTGGTGATGAGGCCGAGAGGGC
>JAVXUL010118252.1:0-17185 GCA_035590515.1 Trichilia minutiflora | reverse complement strand
TATATATATATGATAATCAATTTCTCATGATATATCAGATGGGTCCTAAATTTAATGATTCAGTAATGGTCACCTTCAATAAATTAAATGTGACGACAGACTACATTATTTACTTATTATTCTTGTTGTGTAGGTGATGGACACATTTCTCTGGCCTTAAATGTATTGGCAGGAAAAGGATAAAGGATAATGAAATATTTGCGAGGATGTTAAGTGTTTGATTAATAGCCATCTGGTATTTGTTGAGAATTCTGGTCCAATAGAAGAGTCACAACAACCAAGATCACAGTATTTAATTCATAAATTAATTAATGGGCCATATTACAACGCTTTTATTGTATGGTTATTGCTGAGATTGTTTGGTATAATTATTAATAAATAATATTAAAATATAAATATTTTATACAAATTTTTGCATATAATTCAATGTGACATGATAAGTATTAAAATTTCTCAACGGTGATCTAGTGAAAAATAAATTTATGCTGGTTTGATGTGTTATGTTTGATTCTTATTTTAAAATTTTTTTTATTAAAATATTTAAAAAATTAGATTAAAAATTTTATTTTGTATTCTATATCACTGTATATGATTTTTGTGTATTTATCTTATAGTTTAAGATGATTACCAGATTATTCGTATGATCCCGTATTTATAAGATTGCACTAATTTCGTATACTATTGAATATTTTAATGATGATGGGATGTTAGAATTTTTTTTATAAAAAATTAAAATAAAATAAATAATATAAAATAAATAAAAATTAATACTACCATGTTATTTATACACATAAATTGATACAAAAAAAACTTATATTCTTAACATTTATCATTTAATTACCAACTCTTTCATTATATTTTTAACTGCATAATTGCAATTTTTAACTTACGGGAATTATAATCACAAATTTTAAATTGTAACAAAAAAAAAAATGGTTGCACTTACTTCAATTTAGTGAAATTTCTTTAGCCCTATTCTAATTAATTAATTTCATTATCTTAACAATCGGCACTTGTTGTTTTCTGTAAATTAATTGATGGTAGGGACAAACTTAGTGCTATTGGTGGCATTTGGCACTTGAAACACATATTAATCATTAAACATGTTACTGATTATATTGGTTTATGATTAGAAAATTAAAGATTTATTTTAATTAGGGTGCATTCAACCGTACGTTAGTACGAAAGTTGTATTATTGATTATGGAACTTTAGTCAATCCCTCATTAACAAATAATATTTTTGATTTCACGTAAAGAAAACGACTTATAATAAATCAAAAAAGTCTTTAAAATAGATTTCAAATCTTTAAATAATATAATAATTTTTTTATATTTTAATAAGTCTTATATGCGATGCTGGTACAAAATTCGACATCAATACTTATAAAATATCCTAAATTTTTTATTCATTGCAATTTTTATTTTTTAGTATTTTAATAGATTAAAAGTTAAAATAAAAAGTTAAAGATAAATTTATAAAAATATATTGTTCTCGCATCGCATGGCAGCATATACCTTAATATTAATTGACTGAACCGATGACTGATTGCAAGTAACGACCAACATCTTAAGTGGGATTCTTTCTATCACATATTATTAAATAATATTGCAATTTAATTTATTTTTAAAATTTTTTAATAATTGTGCTTTCGAAATTGCATATATATGCACTTAGGGGAGTTAGAATTTTAGTTATTTAAATTATACTTTCCAAGAAAATGAAAGAACAACATTAATATGCAATTCAACTTAAAATGAAGTGATGTTGTTAGAGACTTTGTTTTTAGGATTGCAATATTTCTATTATATTTTTAAAATAAAATTAAAAAAAAATTAATTATATTAATTTTTTATAAAGTTCATTTAATTTGCTTAAAAAAAATTATAACTTTTTAAAATAACTTCAACTTAAAAGAGTATGCAATCACTTCGATATCTTTTTTAAATAACCTTTTCTTTTTTTATTTTTCATTTTAACCCAAGATGATATTATATTTTGGCTACGCCACATAACAAAGCTGTTGACAAATTTATAATTTTAAATATTTCTCATCTAAGCTATGGAAAAAAAAATGGAGAAGAGAAATAAAGATAGATAATAACCTGAAATAAATAAACAAACTATATTATAAACTATTTTATATTATACAACAAACGTCTATGTGGATGACATTTAGTATGCTAATACTTCAAATCTCCTGATCCTGGAGGAGACTTCCTAGCACCCACTTTATTCCACTCTTTCTATATGTAGCATAACATCCTTCAGCTGATATTCCACTCTTTCTATATGTAGCATAACATCCTTTAGCTGAAAAGTGCTTCTCCTAGAAGCACTTCATTTAATTCTGCTCACAAACAAACAAACAAAAGAAAACGTAAATAACAAGAAATTAATTAATTAATGAATCAACTAAGCATTAAACACAATTCAATATCATTTACACTAATAATATAATACTGCTGTTATATCAGTTTATATGCCTCATATTATTGTGTTGTTTATGTTCTTAATGTGTTATAAAATTGGTGAGAGTTAATAATTATTTACTTGGTGCAGTCCGTGCTAGGGCTGATCTTATAAGGAACGCTGACACCACACTTTCCAGGGAGGCCAGCTGCAAGATTGTAGTTGACACCAGAGATACTAGAGGCGGAACTTTTCAAGCAGTTGCAAACACTCTGGCGGTCGGGGGTAGTGGAGGCAGTGGAATAAAGATTCTTAATTCCGCTGCAGCAGGCAGGAGGAACAGCACCACCTGATCTCAGATACGGTATGCATGAGGAAAGAGAGCTAGTCACTTGACCGCAAGTTACTGTAGCTTGAGCAATGGGTGTACCCATCACCATGCACAACAGCAGCACAACACAAGCTACCTTAAGTGCCATAATTTTTAGCCTTAATACCGAATAATACTTTCTTAGAATGGAAAGCTTGGAAAGTTTTTCTCAGGAATCTGTGGGGAATATGGAAACTGGGGTGTTGTATTTAAATAGGAAAATTTAGGGTTGGTGTGTTAATAGAAACATGAATATGTGTATCGAAGGTTTGGTTGGGAGTTGATGAGCTTGATTTAATGCTTTTATTTTCTTATTCTGGTTAGGGACTTGTGGTTGAGCAGCTTAATTAATTCATCTCTGCCACTCAAGATGACATCTGTATTGTGTTTTTCTTTTGAAATTCTCTACTCCTTTCGGTGAAATTTTAACCTTATTTTTTATAATTAATTATAGAATTTCCATTTATTTGTGAACTCTTAAGAATCTTCCCTTTGCAGAGCTCTTCTCAATCAATGCCTATATAATTTAAAACCCTAATTCAGTTATACAATTTTTAAGGAGTTGAGTCTAAGTTTTATTTTAGTACATTTTTTGTCTAAATTTATGTAAGAAAGAAATCTTAAATTTGTTCAATAAAAAAGATAGAGATTTAAGGATATGATCGTAAACTTATATAATAAATTTATTATATGATCGTAAGGACAGGTGTTGTGAAAGAAGAATAGCAAGAGTCAATGACTGATGCTGGCACATTTAATTTAATGTTCCCAACAAAGCCACCTCATGACCAAGAAGCCAACATTTAATATGTATCAATAATGTTGTCAGAACCCTAGGGATGAACAGATAAAAAAAAATTTTAAAAAAAAAAATTATATACGAGAAACTTAATTTATTGGATCTTATATAAATATTAAATAATTATTATATAAAAATAAGTTAAATAAAATTTATGATTTGATATATTTTAATATAAAAATTTTAAAAATTTAAATTTAAAATTAGGGAGTTTAAAAAGATTAAATCTGGCTCAATTTGATTTGATTTATTATAGGTTAATTTTAAATTGACTGAATTGAATTTGTCTATTTATTAAATAAGTTAGTATTTTATTAACTTTAACTCGATTCATAAATTAATCGATCTAGATCAATCACAAACTGATTTAAAAGTTATAAAATTAAAAAAAAAATACATATAAAATAAAAAATAAATAAAAATAAAATTATTTTAGATATTTCAATATTTTAGTAATCAATTAATAATCTAACAAAAAAATATTATAAAAATTTAAATTTATATAAATTTTTACATTTTTTTGATATATACCTTCTATAAATTAAAGAAAAAATTTTAAAAATGTCCTATAATATAAATTAAATAAAATATATAAAATTAAATAAATCCTAAATATATAAAATTGATATTAAAATTAAAATAAAATATTTATTAACCATTAGACATTATAATCCGTAAGTTATATAACTAATATTTATAAAATAAATTAAATATATTTGTCTTTTGTATGAATAAAATATAAACGAATTTTAGAATTAAAAAAATATAAATTTTTTTGTATACTCTCATAAAAAATATAAAATATATATTATATTTTAAATATATAAAATAAATTTATTTATTTTTTTTACCGGTTAGATAGGTTGAGGTTGGCCCGTGGGCTAAACAAGTTAACCAATTTAATCCATAAACTAAACGGATCGGATCAAATCAATCTATAAATTAAACGGGTCGATTTTATTTAGATATAACCTATTAAAATAGTTAGTTAAACGGATCGTCCTATAAACTACCAATCTATTTAATATCTTTATTCAGATCAGATATTAAATAACTATCATTTATAAATTTTTATCACGGAAATATATATCATGAAAGGTTAAAAAAAATTAAAGATTATAAATTTTTATTTAATTTTAAAAATTATATCATATTAATTTTTATATAATAATTTATACAAATATATATATTCAAATGGTTGACTAAGTTGTAATTTTTCTCTCATTTTATTCATACAATAAAAATAAATTTAAACTACTTTTTAAAATAAAACACTATTAAAAAAGTGTTTGATCAATATTGTTTATTTTGATTAAACTAATTTTTATTATTATTAAATTATTTAAATAAAAATACTATAATATCAAACATAGTCTTAAATTTTTATAAATTCAAAATTAATTTTTTTATGCTAACCTAATTTAGTATTGATACGTAATATGAAAATATCGATCAATTACTTAGCGTAAGGTGGTCGGTATTTTCTAGATTGGCTCTCTCATCTCGTGGTACTAACAGTAACAGATTTTTCTTCAGACATTAGAGGAAGTAGAGAATAATCTTTTAGACTAAAATATATTTAAAATTTAAAAAGAAAAATATCATTAAAAAAAATAAATTTCATCTCTCATTGTTCTTCGATCCCTTTTGTATACGTAGCTTCTCATCGTATTTGTCAGTAGCGTTAGCAATTAAGACCTTGCCGGCAGCGTTTTCAAAGTCTTATCTTCATTGAATTAACATGCAATTAAGCATATAAATTGGTGTGACCCGTGTCTTCAGCAATTGTTATTAACCCATAATTATAAACTTTAATTTTCAAGAAATTTGAGAAACACTAGAATGCTCCAAAGTGAAGGGGGATAAATGTTGTTAATTATAGGCAATTTATATATATATATTATAATTGTAATATGATAATTTTCAAGTAACAATTATTGTAGGACGAAAGCTTTAGTTATAAAATATTTATTAAAAAATATGTCTAAGCATTTATTTTTCAAATATTTTTTTAATTTTTATTTTTAAATTATAGTAGAAACACCACAATTTTAAATAAAATTTATAGATATTCACCAAAACCACTTAATTATATTTAACAATAAGTTATTTACGTTGAGGACAATTACAAATTACAAATTAAATGTATATCCTCAATTTTAAATATTCTTTGAAGTTTGTGATATTAATATAATTACTCTCTCAACTGTGTGTGAGAGTGATATTTCTCATTGAAGGAGACGTGAATTATGAATAGAGTGGAGGAAGTCGTATGACTGAAGCTATCACCTCTTTTTTGTTTTTCCTTCTATTTTTCTTTAGTTCCAACGCTCTTCCTTTTTCAAATTCAAACAGTATTAATGGAAATATATCAAATTGGATAAGATATGAAGAAGAGTAGAATAGATTAGATGAAATAATTTATATTTCTCGAGTACAAATACTGGGTGGATGAAATTTCTACTACGATTCTTCTCATCAAGAAGGGAATCCATAACACCCACTTTATTCTATTCGATATAAGTATATAATAATATTTTTGACGATAAAAATCGCCTCCCCAAAGGAGCACTTCATCTCACCCTGCAACACAAAAAAAACAAACATGTAATGATCCTTTAGAATAAAGATAATGAAAAAATTATGTAAATATTTTAAATATTTTCTTTCATCACAATTATCATTATTAAATGAGTTAAATTTTTTTAAAAAAATATTTGTGACAAAAGTTTATTAAATAAATATACGAACGATCGGTTACATTTGTCTTACTTAAAACATTTTTAATACTTACTTTTTACAGTCAGTGCTAGTACTTAGCTTGTAAGGAATGCTAACGCCACACTTTCCAGGAAGTCCAGCAACGAGATTGTTTTTGATTCCCCGGACGCTTTTAGCAAGGGATTTCAAGCAGTTGCAAACTGCCTGACGGTCGGGGGTGGTCTTGGCGATCGAATTAAGACCCTTAACTCCGTTGCAGCAGGCCGGCGGCACATTCCCTCCACCCCTCGCATACGGTATGCATGATGAAAGAGAGCTTGTGACTTGACCACAAGTGATTGCAGCCTGAGCAAAGGGTGCACCCATGACCATGGACATAAGCAGTACCACACAAGCAAGCTTATCAATAGCCATAGTTTTAGCAGAACTTCGGAGATAGCAAGGGAATTATATTACTTTAGTGAAAACTTGGAACTTATTTTAGCAATCTGGTGTTAGTGTTATGGTGTTTATATAGAAAAAGTATGGTAAATTTGGTATATGAATAGAAACATGAATGATGAATCATTGTATACGTGATGAGGTTTCAATTAATGCTTTCACTTTCGAGCCGCTGATTATGGTTGGGAAAATTATTTAATGCTATCGATTTCTTTTTCTAAGTTTCACACCCTTAAATTCTATCTCATTAACATACAATCATATACAAATAAATAGAAATTAAATAATTTCGTATATACTATCCTTGCCTTTGAGGTGTCATTTGTTGGCATAGGACATAGAATTTGAATAATTAAATAAATATTCCAATTTAAAAAATATAATTTTTTATAAAAATTTAGGATAGTTATAGATTTATTTGTCTTATTTCAATTAAAAAAAAGTATTACGATAGATAAAATTTTATGTGTAAAAAAAATTAAACTTTTTTCAAAATTATAAATTAAAATAATTTCTCTTTTAAAATTTGTGGAAGAAAAATTTAACTCTTTATTTCCACTTCATATTCAATATTATCAATCTATTACAAGAATATTGATGGTCAATATACTTAACAAAATTGATAATTAAAAACTATTGCCGATAGAGAATCAAAAAAATTAAGTGCTAAGTGGGCTATTTTTTCTTTTCGAAAAAGATGTATTAGAAATTATGAGAAAATTTTAGATGCCATAATATTCTTGTTACCTCCTATGTCTTTTCATATCTAACCGATTGCAAACTTGGATACTCTCATTGTTGGTTTTTATTTAAGGCTTATATTTGATAACTAGTGCAAACCATTGGGGTAATTTTTATTTTGGTCCTTAATATTTTAAGAAATATCACTTTGATAAGTATACTTAACATATTAAAAGTCTGTTTGACAGTTTTTTATTTTTTTGCTTAAAAATAAAAAAGAAGTTATTATGTAAAATAAGAGTTTAAAAATTTAAGATAAATCTATTTAGTAAATAATTTATTAGAAGTTTTTTTTATTATTATTAGGATTTTAAAAGATAAAAAAAATAGTTAGAAGAGTGATTTGACTATTAACATTTATTTTATTAAGGATAATAATGAAAAAATATTTTTTTTAAAAGCTAAAAGTGATTTAAAAAATTTATAATATATTAAAAAATTTATAAAAACTCTTTTTTATAATTTTTTTATAGAACTTATTTGTATATATATATATATTAAAAATAATTATTTATTTTTTATAGAATTTATCAAAATTGATGTTTGATTGAACTTCTTTTTATAAAAAAAAGATAAGCCGGAAAAAAAACTCAACCAGAAAAGTATTAAATCACTAACGTTTTGGGGGGTTTTATTGAGCATTTTTCAAACCTTTAGGACTAAAATGTACAATAGACCAAATTTTGGGACTAAAATGTCTTTTGCCCTTTTTCATTTTCAAACTTAGTATTTTTTTTTCCCAGTATTGAACAATAACTTAAACTCATTTGCATTTAGATTATTAATTAAATTCTAATAACTACAAATTAAATAAAACAAACGTTTTTAAATCTCATAGCCATTCCCTTCTCATCTTAAACATAAATCGTTATGAAAATACTAAAAGAGAACTTGTAAGTTATAACCAATATGACAAGCTTGCAAACCTGCTCTTTAATGATAGCTTTCTTATATTTTGGCAATATGATCATGATCATCTCATCGGTGCTTGCCTCTTATGATTTCGAAGATCCTCTGCCTCCATATACAGAGCTATAAGAGATACCCAAGGAGGCTCCGGAACCAGCAGAAGCTCCCGGTGTTTTACAAGAAAACATAACCCATCAGTGTGGGGTAGCTTTTAGGGAAAGCGTATACCAGGTTCATTGATCCATGCTAAGTGTTGCAGCGAGCTTATGGATATCGGATATAACTGCCATAAAATGTTTGTGGATCTTTTTTTACATGAACACCCTGGAGCAAATCAAACCCAAAATTTAGCTAGAAGTCTTGAAGTTTATACAGATTGTTTTAACTACTATTTTGCTGATATTATATAATAGGACAATGATGTTCCATCAGGTCAAATAAGGAGCAAATGCAAAAGTATAAATTAATGGCTCAAATAATAACACTTACTCTAGTCAGAGTATGGACTTTCTTGCTCTTCAGATTCCAGTTCTCCCGTAGTGTTTGTCACTACTTGAACTTTCGAAGACAGTCATTCAGTGTGTTGCTCGATAAATTTTAAGACCATACATAGTTGGTCCTGATAAGCTGCAGATTTCTTTCTCTCTCAATGCAGCTCCATAGATAGTTATCGAATTTTAAGGTCTTTTTCGTCCTGCATGCAATAGTAAATATACTAGCTTTCGTTATATGGAAAAGTTGAGCTAAAGAATAAGTAAGCGCTTTGTTGGCATAATTAAGGGGGTTTGTGTTCAAAACTTGGTTACTTCCAAGTTCCAACAGTTTCGGGTAAATGGCCGTGAATCAGGCATAAAAGGCACATAATGGGAGAATGATTCTGGTCATCCAACTGGGTATCTCTGCATCTAAAACAGTAAGGAAGGGAATCTATCCTTCAAAATGAATATCAAAAGATTTGTGTATTAGTCCACAAACATAAATCCTGATCCAAGGCAGCCCCCATTGCCCTAGCAAGCTCCTAAATGTCCTTGTGGCGCTTGACATTTCAATAATTGCAGTTTGTTAAGGTGATTTTCTTATTTTTTTGCCATATACAAAAGAAATGCATCCAAAACACCTCAAGGAAAGCAAAGTAGATAGAATCTCTTCTTATCGAACCTCAAATATATTGAAATAAATTCATACAGATATATCTGCTCATATCCACTGAATAATGTTTCAGTCACAAAAATTCCTAATTTACATTATCATAGGGCTTATCCAAGTCAATCTTATCAGTAATTCCCTAAACTTTTTCCTTAACCTCAACTAAAAACATTCATTGCCATTTATCAAATATACAGCTGTAACAATCATCGATTAAAGGAAGTATCTTTACATGTACTTGCAGGTTTGTTAAAATGTTTGGTAAAGTGTCAATAACAGTTATATGAGAGTGAATATTCACAAGCAAGGAAACAAAAGTAAATTGGCTTGCCTTCAAGCAATCCAAGAGAACAATGGGTTTATTGTTAATTTAAATCTATAGCTGCTCTTTCTTGGACGCCATTGTTAGATATAATACTATATTCATCTGTAAGTTACTTTTGTGCAACTTACTTGTAGAAAGGACAAGCAAGTTAACATAAAATACCTGTCTCTCCATCAAATCAACCTCCCCACTTCGATAATTTGAAGACATACTCATCCATTTGTGAACCAGTGAATCTTGTCAAGAGACATAATGTGCTTTATTGGTTCTATTTTTTTCTTTTTTTTCTTTTTTTCTTTTGTGTTCACTTATTCAGACCAGAAACTACAAGATGTGAATATATTAATATATTGTTTTAAAAAATTGGAAAAACAATTAAAAATGAAATAAGACAATAAATTCTGATAAAGAAACTATGCAAGAGAGAGAGAGAAATCAACATCAAGTAAAATGGTATTACAGTTATCAGATTTAAGAGTTATTATATGGTACTTACCATGTAAGGAATAATTTTGGCAGCTGTAGTATAATGGTTGGTTACCAAGCATGCCTACATTAGGGTTCATACTAGAGTTATATGTCAAAAGAGAGTAAACAATTTGCTTGGGATTAACTGCGCTCCTGTTTTTTTGGGGGGGACTAGTTGCCCTTGATTATCCTGTTCCCTTGTCTCACTTCTTTGAGTTCTTTCTTACCCCTGGTATTTTTTATTTTCTCTCTCAAACCTTCTCTTTTCTCATTTGTTCTTTACAAGCCTAAAATATCTTTTTGTTTGTACAACTCTATAGGTGACTATACCTTTTTATTTGTACTAGGTGACTACAGCAATAGGTACTCTTCTTCACAGTTAATGGTTTTTGTCCTCTCAACCTCTCCTTCTTTTTCTTAGCTCTCACTAACACCCAAAACCTGCTCAATCTCATCAGTCTTCACACGATAATACATAATTTCTTCATTTGATTCACACCATAGAACACATTTCACTATTTGCAGTATCCAAGAATGAGTAACCAACAACTCATAACAAATATACTTACACAGTAATGATCCATGCTGGTCGACCACAACACCCTGAGCATTTCCTAGAATCTAAATTCAAAAGAGATACAACCCCCAAACGAGTGAAGAATCAAGTTTATAGTGTTTGGTTTCAAAGAAAATACAGGAAAATCAGAAAGAAAAATTCTTCTAAAGCCTCGGTTTGTTGCACAATCTTCTAAGGCACTTTACTTACTGCAAACTATCTATTTATACTAATTACACGAATTAGACTGAGTTACAATTGAAATACTTACAAATTACAGCTAAGTATCTAGCTTCTGTTATAAATATCTAGACTTACAATAGAAAAACAATACATTACAATTTACAACTAATGAAGAAATTACAGCTAAGTGTCAAAAGCTTACAAATTTTCGATGGAACTTGGGCAGCTGAGTTACCAAATCATGATTATGTTCCCTCACAAACTTCCTAACCACCCACTTCCCAAGCTTCTTCCTCTTCAACAAAATCATTGCTTGACAAATTTCTATCCTCTCCATCGTCACTTTACTCCCGAGTCCCCAAACCTCCTCTGCATCCAATCCCACGAGATTTAACAGACCCATCTGGCTCTGACCTGCGTGAAGATAAAATACGGGTCGAGAATCCAACTCGTCTCGCGTAATCATTATAAAATAACTTGGCTTCTTCTTCTGATTCGAATTGCATGCCCTCGTGAGGTTCTTGTTCTCTGCCAATTTCTTCCCGGGCACTCGTTTCTGCTAATGCAGAAAGCTCCCCTCCCTTGTTCGCTTCGTCCATGCTTGAACTCAGTGCTTGGTAGTTTTGAAGTTCATTAGAAATCTTCCTGAAAATGATTGGATTTATTGGAAAGGAATGAAATATTTTGGGTTTAAGTAAACTCAATGCTTGGTAGTTTAGTCTAAATTTCACAATTTTATCTGAAATGGTAAATAAAACTATTAAAATGTCAGGATTTAGAAGGGATAAAATACAATCAATAGTATAAATAATTAATCAATTTTCTATATTTTTAATATAAATAAACTTTTTTTCTAAAAATCGATTTTCTCAACTAATCAAAAAATTTGATTATAAATGAAATTTGTGAATGTTATACATGCAAATTAATTTTTTAAAAATTTAAATTTTTATTCTAAATCAAAATTTATAAATACATTCATATAATTTTTTTAAAAAAATATTTTTATACGTTAATCCTCAAAATGGTGTTTTAATATCTTTTCTGTTCTTTTGGCTTTTATCATATCACAGAGAAAAGAAACTTGTGTGCTTGAATGTCATTGTAAATGATAGAACAAGGTCCTTAAATTCAACATTGACATTTGACATTGTCTATAATGTTTGTTAAACTGAAACTACTGGAGAATATTTGAGCCTTGGAACCCAAGACAAAAAATGTATCACGGGTCAAAATATTGAACGCTTTAGCCTGATATGAAACAAGTTAAATCTCAAGATTCTTTTGAAACATTCTGCACTTCTGATCTCAATCTTCCGTTCTTTGGCAGTAGATAGGATGGAAGAAAATAAGGGATGATCAATGCCAATCCTAAACATATCAATACTAAGACAACAACCCACCATGCGTTGTGTGGAATGCCCAACAATAGCTCATCACAAACTGTCATGAAACAAGAAGATTGTTTAATACCAAATCATGTTTCATGTCGCAAGAAATGGAGAACTTCAAATTTCATAATGTTTTAGAAGGGAGCTAGTGTGATCAACCATTATAAAGAAAGTCGAGAGAGGATAGGGGAACTAAATTACCTATATTAAAAATGATGAACTCTCTCTCCTGTACACGTGGTATTGCAACGATTCCTTCAGGCTCTACAGTTACTAAAACGTACATTCCACCCTACATACATAACCAAACTTCAAGCTACCACAAGAATTATGCAACATTGAATTTAGAAGTTGGTGATATAACCAAACCTGATCATTTAGAATATCAAGGTTATCGGTTTTGAAAATCAACTTCTCGGTATTTAGTAACCTTCTGTTTCCTTTCAGCCCCAAGTCCAGACTGCCATTGCCTTTCTTAAGTTGTAAGGAAAAGGTAGCAGGTATCTGCTATTTTACAAGGAAAAAAAGGTAAGTCCTCAGATTGAGAATACTGCAAAGAGTAACAACAAAAATGTGCGTAAAATTACATACAGAAGCTGGATATGATATCTTCACTTCGTACCAATTAAATGATTTCAACCCTAGGAGTTTGTACAGTCGAGAACCCATACTCAATGGTAAGGTTTCCTTCCACAGCTCCTCTCCAACATTTAGAACTTTGCCTTCAAAACTGTAAAAATATAAATAAAGCAACTCTTTATCCACTCAGTTAAAGACAACTGCTCCCAATCATTAAGCTCTATATTTTGCGTTTACTGACTTCTCTATTTGACTCAAACTTAGGCTGCTGGTCAAACAGGTGACAATATAGAGCAGAATCAGCAACTTTGCAGTGAATACACGAATCATCATAGATAAGAGGAATGCCAGCTTCTCTCCTACCGCTGAATCCAATAAACAACAATAACAAATTTCTGTTGCAGATCCAGTTCTAAAATATGCATTACAGCCATTAAACAAAACCAATAAAATAAAATTGATCACATACTCAGAATTGCTGCCAGCCAACCTCAAGTAACACTCAAAACGAACATTTGTAATAAGAAACAGTAAAAACACAAAGACAAGCACGAAATGAGATCATGAATACTTAGGACTGATGAAGTCTTAGCCTAGAACAATATACTAAAAGCAGAAACATGCTTACTTCACGACAAAAAATTATCCCAGTTTTATCAATCGATTGGATCCCTCCAAATGACTGGGGAAAGTCTCGCAAAATGTATTGTCCCTAGTTGTTCACTTGGTATCCATCGTGAGCAAAAAATGCTTAGTCAAATCATTAACAACCATAATTTGTACCTTGACCTTTGTTCATGAAAGCTTGTAATATATGTTATTCCATGTAATACAACTTACAAAGAGAAATAAGCTTTACCAATAACACCAATACTGATATAACAAACCACTTCCTAAATCCCAGCTGCAATACAGCAAGGACGTGCTTAGACCTCTGATCAAAACTGGGAACTAAACTCTGCACGAAATAGAAAATAAAGAGCTTACTAGACTCAACCTTCTGGAACTTATATTAACTATTCTCGATTATCTTAAGTAATAACGGAGGATGAGCAATCTCTCACATTAAACTACAAAATTTCGCTCATACACAAAGATATATAAATACATGCTGAAATGATATTCACTATCGGTAAAACGAGGTCTTCTTTCACTTTACAACCCAAAAGAAAACTTTAGTCAACTGATAAAGGGAATTCCGAATAATAAAAAACCTAAACCCTTCAACTCGATTTAGGAAGAAACAAAAAAACAAAAAATTCAAAAACAAAACAGCAAGATATGAAAGAATCAAGACCAAATTCAATAAAAATTTGAAAATGGGAAAACTTGTACAGATTGTACCTAGTCATTTTGTTGTCATTAATACGAAATTTTTTTTATTCTGTTCTACTTGTACATGGTCTCCGTTAACAATTCAGACTCTAGGGTTCAATTGTAACCATTATATACAGAAAGAAATGGTATTTTTGGGATGATCAAAGGAAAGCGTTCACATAAAATTAGCATAAACAATCAATCATCACAAAGCCAATGCTATGTCCAAACAAATCAAAACACTATAATATTCGATAAAAAGCAAAATTTTCTTTTTTCTTTTTACCTTTACGGTTCGAAGAAGAAAATACAAAAATATGAAAAATGACAAAGCCCTAAAGGGAGACTCTGGGGGCGAATTAATTATGAAATGTTCGAAGCCGCTGAAACTGTTTAGTTTGTTTCAGTGATGGCATACCTCGATGACATACTAATCACACGTCCGGGAGGCTGGAGCTTTACAATCCGGTTTATTTTGGTTTTTTAGGCCAAAGACCGGGTCGATCCATCGGTCTTGTAAAAAAATGAGAATGCTTTACATTTTTTATTTTTTTTTATAAATTTAAATTTAATATTGAGAGTGTATTAATATAATAATATAAAATTTAATAATTAATATTTAATAATTTATAATTAAATATAAAAATAAAAAATTTTAATTAATAATCATATACTATTTAGGATTGATTTAATAGTGTATAATGATTGTAAAAAAAAAAGATAAAATTTATTTTTTTTTATATTTAATTATAATATATAAACTTCATTAAATAGTGTTTTTTTTAAAATTTTATTTTATTTTTTAAAAGCATGTTTTCGAATATTCAAATATCAAATTCTAATTTTGAAAAAATGAAAACAACAAAAACATATTTGATAAATTATTTTAAGAAATTGAAGCTTTTCTAATTTTCATATATCTCTTTAAATTTTAAATATTTTATTTACAATCATATTTTCTGTATTTTTCATTTTCATTTTAGTCTTAAGAACACCCACTACCAGTCTACCAACCTTGTTTTGAAATTTAAAAATGAACATCAATTTTCATTTTGCTTCTTTGCTTTGAACCATTAATGGGTTAACCCAATTTTCCAATCAATGACTATTGTCAATGATCATAATCAAACGAAACTTACTAAAGACAGGAGATTGATATGGTCCGGTATCTAGGTTATTCAAGAATCAACTTTCTGAACATAACAATGGAAGATCCTGTTGTTCTTCTCGGAAAGTAGTGAAGGCTATGATGTCTTGATCTTGTTGAAAAAGTTTCATGTTCTTTCTTATCCAAGTAAATTCTTGCTTCAATTCCATCGCCATCTCTAGTATCCACAAGCACAAATCATCTCAATTTCAGATTGCACATGTCTGATTCGAGCAGGCTGTCACCAAACCAAAAAAATAGAATGGCATTCCACATGTGAAAAAATACGCATCGATCCCTTCTGTCTCGAATTCTTCATTAACTTCTCTCCAGGCACGGTTCACCGAAAAGAAAAAATCGTCACTGGTTTTTTTTAATCTTGAGCAATCATTCACGACGTTGGTGCTTGCATCTCCAAATAGAAAGATCAAATCCTGAAATTCCAACTTATAATTACTACTATTCTTCTCCGGCGTATACCTGGCAATAACTGGCCTGATCAGGTTTCCGCGACAATTATCCGATATCGGCAGATGTGTCCTCTCTCGCAGGCTTAGCATGTGAGCTACGACAGAAGGCCGTACCTTCCCATGTTTAGCTTCAGACACTCGGATCAGAGCTTTTCATGGAACTCTTTTCATCAACTATAGCCGAGTGGGCTGATCATATTTTCAACCGCCAAAAAGCTTGGAATATTTTCTCAGATTCGATATCGACAAACGATTGAAAACAAATGTCTTTGATGCTATATTTAATCCAGGCTTAATCGGAGGCAAATACCCATTTTCAAGCACCATTTCTCTGGTGGGTAGAATCGAAAACAAGCTAAATTCCGGACAGGGTTACTTCATGAATATTCCCAACTCGAGTTGCAGTAGCCCATCCGTTTAAGAATTTAGAGAAGAAGGTGGCATCAACAATCCTGTGTGAACTGCACACATCGATTACTAATCCTCCACAGTCGAACTTGTTACATTGAACTGATAACAACGGGCTAGAAGACGACTCTGTTTAATACTGAACTAAATGAATGAGTTGCTTACTATCAGTATCGTTCTTAAGAAATGGAGTGAGATTTGTTGCTATTTTGGCTTCTGTATACTCTACGCCATTGTCGTTACAGTCGGTTGTGAGATTATCCTTAAATACCTTCCTGCTAACAGGTAAAGAGGGTTAAAATTTCTGAAGAGATTTCTATAATTGCTCGATTTTTTTATAAATATTTTGCTGTATCATCTCTGTTTTGTGCAGGTAACAGAAGATGTGGGAGACGTATAAGGGAGATGAAACTGGTCAATGAATGATATTTTCTGGCTGCGAAGGTGAGGATGAGTTGGATTTGCAGGTTTGATCAGCTTCTTCGATAAAATTTGCGCTGTTTTGCATCTGACATTTGTGAGAAGAATGTTGGATTTGATGGATTTACATTAAATAGTGCTATGATTTTATTAAATACATACTAATGTCATAGTTATTGAGTAAAGTAGATTCAATTATATGATATAAAGAAAATTGGGCTTAACGTCTATAATGGGCTAATTTTGACAATCAGTGTAGGTCATGGATCATGTTGAAGCCTTTGATAGGGAGGCCTAATAGAGACCAATTAGAGTTAGGTTAGGTCCCCTCTCTAACTCTATATAAAAGAAAGTATGGGTTTCAAAACCCTAACCTGCCTGCT
>JAVXUL010118235.1:0-17187 GCA_035590515.1 Trichilia minutiflora | reverse complement strand
AAAGAACCTTGGACACTTCCAGCTGATTTCCTTCTGCACGTGCAACCTTACTGTTTTATTTGGAGCAATATTTAACACACTCTGTAATAATTTTGCAGGCATGGAGAAATTGGAATGAAGGAACACCTTTAAATTTGATAGATCCTAAAATGAGTATTGATTCAGCAAGTGAAATGATGAAATGCATCCAAATTGGGTTGCTATGCGTTCAAGAAGGTGTATCTGATAGGCCCAGTATGGCTTCCGTTGTTAATATGCTTAATTGTGAAACCATTACTGTTGCACTCCCCTCAAAACCTGGATCTTTTATGATGAGTTCCGCCATATCAGGGACATCGTCATCTCTGGGGCATAAATCTGCTTTAACCGAGCCAGAAGAACATAGAATTGGAACTGCCCCATTGTCACAAAATGAAGTTTCAATCTCGGAGCTATCTCCTCGATAGTGATATTATTGAGGCCGAAGCCATCTTGGAAGGAATGAAATTAGACAGGGACGGGGGTTTATCTCCACTGATTTTTGAATCAGAGTTAATCAATGTGGCTTATTTGATCGCGGAAAAACTTCAAGCAAACGGGGATAGAATAGCTTGTTTCCGAATCAAATCCATGATCAAGGAAGAGGACCATTTTCTAGTCCCGTGTACTCCCAGAAGTTGCTCTTATTTAACAAAATTTACCTACCTCATTCTAATGCCATTGTTTGGCTGGAAGAGGTTCGCGCGGTTATATCAAACTTTTTGTAGTCTTCCTTATTTGCTTTGTCTGGTTACAAAAAACTAGAAAACACCTACTATTAGCCAAGGCAGGTTCTTTTAGGATAAACCCAAAGATCAAAACCAGTAATATGCTTTATCGTTGTGATTAGTATTCCTAACATTTTTTTTGGTCTTGTTTCTGAAATGTGCAGTTTTATTGATGATCAAATTTTTAACCATCTACTTATATTTAAAAGTCACACATTCTAAACATTTTGAGAGTTCTACGGTAAATTCTGTTCTTTTAAATAAAAACTTAAAAACAAAAATTCACCAAATTGTTTGCCAAATCACCAAGATGTCATGAGTTCGAGGGCTTGGTCTAGGCAACAGCGTCTCTTAAAAAACCAGCCCACGTTACTCTTTGATTTTCTTAGTCCTATTTAGTTTTGTCAAAAATCAAATTAGGTCAGAATATATGTGTATAAATTAGAAGATAAAAATCAAATCAAATTGTAGTAATATTAAAAATACAAAAATACAATTTTTTTTTTATAAATTAGAAGATAAAAATTGATGTGACATGAATGCTCACCACATGATCTCTACTATTTTTTTTATTAATTTTGTATATTTATAACTAATTTTTGTATTTGGGATAGATTTTTGAGATTTAATAAATCCTAATAAATTAAATTTTTGAAGATCTTTTAGCACAAATAAAATAGCCCGTAAAATGATGCGAGTAATTTATTGAGCTCAAAAAGACAGAACAGGAATAATAAAAACTGCATAACGACCAATCGAGGCTCATTTTAATATTTAAGAAAGGATCACACCACTAAACAGTGGTCCTTTTTGCGGAGACGCCGAGAGGAAGTTGACTGAGGAAGAAAATTGGTTCTACCTAATAAGTCCATATCCTGCTGTTAAAACGGGAGCTATTCCCTGTATGTTTCTAGAGCATCTAGCACTTTATTATTGAGAACTTTTATGAATAAAGAAAAGCCAATAAAAGACTGTCGTCCCCCAAAAAAGAGTAATACTTAAATACTTTATGGTAGGTTGTAGAATAGAGAAATATTTTCCATGACTATCTACAGATAATTAGTATGAGAAATTTTCTTTCTAACCAGATAATGCTAAGTAAACACTTTCACAGAAATAATGATACATGTCCGTTCTCTCTAGTGATTCATTATCATATAGACAAAAAATAAATAAACTCTTAAAAATAACCCAAATAAAAGGATAAAGTATCCTCATTCAAAAGGAGCAACCACGAAAAAGGACTTTCTCTATAGTGATCTTCTTGTGCTTCTTCTGCTTCTTCTTCTTCTTCAGTCTTTTCTTCTTTCACACGAATCTTTTTCTCTTTTTTGGCATATTAGATACTTATTTTTATTATTTTCTCTGTAATCACTCATTCATCGAAGTCACAAGACATCTTGATCAAAAACTGTTACCTCTAGAAACTTCATCAACAATCCTCCTCAATCAATCCAAATCACTGTGTCCACTCGAAAATCAACTTTTAGCTTCATTTAATTTATTTTCATTTACAATATTTACTAGTACGCAACTATTCTGAGACATATACTAAAATATATTACAAACATTGCTTATAATAAACCATTTGTATTCACTCATTAATATAATGAATTTTTATAATGAATTTTCTAAATGGCTTTACCCATAGAGTAGGCTTGAAGTCGAACCATATAAATTCGGTATTTTCTTTACTTTATTCTCAATTATTTCAATTGATTGCTACTGAAGTTATATTTAACTTAGTAATGACAAGCTAATTTTACATTTACCCCTAAAAAAATTCTCACTCCATGTCTGAGAATATTTATATCTCGAAAACATATCTATGTACTATTATCGTGAGCTTTCCTTTTTTCATAATCGAAGGAATATCATAACCAAAACTTAAACATAATATATAGTTAAAGGTTTCATTTTCTTAGTCTATAAAATCTATAATCTAAAGTTAAGACTAGCCTAAAGACCTCCTCATTAGTCATCATTGACCATTTCTTCTCAATCAGTTTCTAATATAAATTTTACTAGTTTGCAAATAAAAATTTGTTATAAATCGTCTATATAAAGAGTCCGGGAAAATACACAAAATCCTCCTTTGGTTTGACTTAAACCGATATCAGCCCTTGGTGACAAATATAATCCCTCAAAACTTCCGTGACCATTAAATTCTTTCGAGTTTACCCTTCTTAATTTGCTATTGAATCAAACCAAATCATCGATTAGAAAAGGACCAAACTAAAATGATTAAAAAAATTTTGAATGCAAAAGGAATGGCTCATGAAACTTGGAGGAAAACATATTTCTTACCACTCAGCCAACAACATATGCTCGAAAATAAAAATTTTAATTGTCAATATATAAATATTAAAATATTAAGAGTTTTGTTAACAAGTATTTTTATGCACTTATAAAAGTTTTTATTTTTGGTAAGTTATATTTTCTAATGCATTGAAATTCATCATTGATTATTATTATATTAAATATCAAAAATTAGTATAAATAGTAAATATAAAAACCTTAACAAGTGCCATAAGAATATGATGCAATGAAAATGTATTTAAAATGAGAAATTGATCAAATAATCAAATCCCAAATTGGAAATCCTCCAAAAAAGTTAGAAATCCTAAAATTGAACAAAAATTCGAATTGATTAAGTCAAAAGTTACAAACCTAAGAAATAGTGCATTGTTTATATTAAGAGTTTTATGCTAATTCAATTACAAATTTGTTCAAGAACTTAAATTACAAATTACACAAAATAAGGACAAAATCATAAAATTTATGCATGATTCAATTACAAGAATCAAACAATCAATTCAATCAAGTTGAAATAACCTCTCTGAAAAATTTGACTGTCTAGATTTATTCGAACAAATATTCAAATTCATTCAAACAAAAATGACTAAAATTGCTGGATTGTTTAGTTCTTAGATTTATTTGAATGAATTTACTTCTGCTCCTTGGAAATGCCTTCCTAGCATGTCTTGTTTCCTCTGTTGCTTCTTACAATGATGGTGAAGTCCCAATGTGTTTCACCCAAGAGAGGGGTTAAATTAGGTAAAATGTCAATTTAAAAGCTTAATAACATTGCTCAATAATCAATGTAGCAATTAATGGCAGATCCAAACACACAAGTAATAAATAGCAAATAAATGTATATATAGAGAAAATCAAATAGTGAATTTTTATAGTGGTTCGACAGTTAGGCCTATGTACACTCTTTTTAGTTGGTTTTCACAAACACCAAGGTATCATTAATCTTCTTAATTTGAGTTGATTCGAAAGGAACCTAGTATAATTTTTTCTTAATGTGAAGAATAATTAGTACAATCTTTCTATCTATCAGGAGAAGAGTAACCTCGCAAATAATTCTTTCTTTTAAGGGTGAAGAGTAACCCAACAAATAAGTAAACAGAAAATTTAACTCTCTTTAATAGAGTAGATTTGCAATTAGAATCCTACACACTAGATGAGGAATGATTGCCATGTCAATTAAAAAGCTTGATGCCAGCTATGAAATTTTATAATTTCGCACAAGCTGTGCTTTTGCTCTAGTAGCTTCCTTGGTTCCCAAATAATCAAAATTCCTACAAAATTAACCAAAATAGAAATGAATGCAAGACTAAGGAAAAATCCTCAAAACTCACTAAAATGCATTGGAATAAGTGAATGAATGTGAAGAAAATGAATGCAAAATATGGCCTAAATATTTATATTAAATGTGCCTCACAAATGCCCCCAAACTCAAATATTTGCTTATCCTCACGCAAAAAATGAAAAACAGAGTATAAAATGCCTTGAGGGAGCTTATCCAAGTATCATAAAGACTGTAAATCAAAGTTATCAAATCAACTTCCATCCACCGTTCGATCCGTTTCCCTCTTTCATGGTATAAGAAGACTAAAGAATGCTAAAACATACATCCCTTTAACCCTCGATCAATTACAAAAACTCTGCTTTTGTAAGGATGGAGATAGCCTAAATAGATTCAATGACAGCCTGCAACTTAAGTACCTCAAAAATAATGATGATGATAATAAAATAATTAATAAATCTCATAGGCACAACTCCTTAACCTATCTCCACTAATGTAGCACTCGCTATCAAAGGATCAATAGGTCTTATAAAATTGTAATGGGGTTTAGAGGTTAAAAGATGTGGGTTTAAACTTAAGAAAAGGGAAAAACAGTTCGATCAAGATATAGGAACAATCATCTAGAAGTGAAAGATGCAGGAGATTCATATTCCCCACTTTTTTATGAAGTAGTGAAGAAAGGAAAGTCTCTTGACTGCAACTTTAATTATTATAGAATTAGGGGGCTCGATTGGTTTTTTATTCCAATCACTTCCTTCTGTTTTCTCTTTCTTTCTCTCTTTTTTTTTGTTCAGCCCCCCAAACTCTGAATTGACAGTGTCTTTAGTGTCAAAATAAAAAAATAAAATGTCAAACAGTTATACAAAGACTGTAAAAGGAAACAAAATGTACCTACAAATGGTAAGTATTGTATGTGGTTTTGAGAATTAAAGAATCAGCACAGAATAATACAAATATAAACATTATGCTCGTAAGAAAGATAAATAGAGGCCATGACAACTTAAAGAACTAATCACAAATAGAACAAAGGAAAGCACAATTTAAGGTCGAACTGAACTAAAATTAAAGTCTAAACATATGTGTAAAAATAGTGTGGCAAAGTCAAATCAGATTAGATACAAAATATGAATAAGGCAGGAGTTCAGCAAATTATTTAGTTCAACGCTTTTTCCTAGCGGAAGTTTGACAGGGTTGGTATTTGAGGTTGGCGAGGCTTGCAGTTGGAGTATCTTGGTACTGAGGAGGCGTTGGTATAGTTGTGGGTGCTGGTGAAGGGGCAGCAGAACTAGATAGGGCTACAGGCTATGGTGGATCCTTCAAGCAAAGGTTCTACAGTGGCGAGCTCTCCTAAATTCTAGGAGGAATAATATCTGTTAAGTTAGTTGTATCTGTATTGGGATCCATTGTATCCAACTTGTGCTGTATATCCACAATGTGAGTATTTAGGAAGTTGCCCAACTTATTCACTTTATCATCCACCTATTGGATCATACGGGCAAGGGCCTGCAGAATAGCCTGGTCAACGGTTACAGTGTTAGAGTTGCTAGCCTCCCTTGTGCTAACCAGTGGCTTGGTTTTAGCATCGTCAAACCTGCCAAGAACAGACTCATCCACCAAGATATAGCTATCCCCTACCTTTCTACATAGATTAATATTCAAAAGGGAACTCATATTTGAAAGTGAAGTAGCATACAAATCAATGAAATAGGGTTTATGGAAACATATTTACAAAATCTTGCAAATTAGTCCAAAACCAAGTAAATCAAACAACCAAGCACTAACCATTAGCATGGATTTAATGAAAACTAACCTCACAAGTGTGAAATATCAAGAGAATAATGAAAACCCTTTCAAATCCTCCTTGGCCGAATTTTTAGAGAGAGAGAGCTTGTGAATTTTTCCTAATTTTCTAAAAATTAAATAAAAATTGATAAAGTTGCTTATTTATAGACCCTAGACCATTTATCCTTTTATCCTTGGTCAATTAGTCAATTACTAATGTTTCCCAAACTTGTCAAACAAGATTCTTAATAGTAAATATAAAATTTTACTTAGGTCCCAAAACTTTAAAAACATGATAATTTAGTCCTAAGTTCGGTCAAACCCTTTTGACCAGATTTGTTTTCATTGCATTTATATTTATAAATATAAATAAAATAATATAACTTAATATAAGTCATATTTGGGTCAATAGACATAGCTTTCTAATTTATTAAACCATTTAATATACAAACCGTTTTGTATTTTTTGGCATAATATTATCTCCGAGTGTGCTAGCGCTCTTGCGGATAATATTCACTCTCTCTAATGGAAGGATGAGGGATTTTTATTAATTGTGACCTCTTGGTTCATTGTAGTATTAGCCGTGAGTCGAAAACGATTTTATCGATTTTAATCCGAACAATTTCAGGGCTCAACGACCGTGGTTAACATCTAACAATGTGTCATAACCCCTAATTCACAATGAATAAATTCTCCATCGAACCTTTATCTTGATTATACGTTTTGTATGGATAGATTCCCTCCGTTTGTCTAATCCCTACTGAATTAGGGTTCACGAACATCAAAACCCCCTAAATCCAGCTTTAGTTTAGGTTATTGATCAATACGTTCTGAACTCATTACTACGATACTCTTTCATATAATATTAAATACTTTGATCAAAGATTTTGATTTCAGATGTTTACCAATATCCGATTGGGAATTCGAAGGTGGATCGAGTCAACGAAATCTCAAAATCTTTAATGTCGAGTTAATGGATTCCATTCTGTCATTTTTCAATATAAATAATATATGGTTAAACTAATTTTTCATACAAGATATGATTAGTCTTATACTTATGCATTATATGAACCATATATATCTGTACTAAAGTATAACACTGACATCTCAGGTCTAAGGAATAACTCTACACTGGTAAAATCTTATGACAAATTATTGATATCATACATTCGTGTAATTTATCATAACTTTAGTCACGTTCAAAAAACAGTTTCTTTAACTGTTAATTCATACCAATGTCCTAATAACATGACAATCATGTCACCCATGCTATGTTTAGTGGATATGTTGCTTAATATATATCCATTACCTAGGCATGGGGGAAATGGCGGATGCAAATAACTAAACTAGAATGCAGTGCATTCTGGGTTCAATGTGCTCATCATCCGACCCGAGAGGGCCTGAGAAATATGCTACAAATCATGCTTGGAAAAACTAACGGTCTTTCTATTACAACATGTCATACATTCTTTATTGATATCCACATACGGTATAGTAAATGGGATGGTATATATACGTAATAGTAAATGATGATCGGTATATACCTCATAGTAGTTAGTGTTATCTATATACGTTATAATAAATGATCGGTATAGACCTCTAAAAATCTTCCTCCTTGTATTCTTGTTTTCTATTATTCCTTGTTATTGGGGGATAAGTGTACTATTACTTGTATATACCCCCACATGATGCATGAAACAAGGAATGGGTATGTTGGAAATATTATTGAACAAGCAACTGTTAATCACAATCACTTGATCCTTAAGGTGATCCATGACTCTTTTATACAGCCTTTTGTTGCTGAGATTTTGGGCAGTCTTTTGTTTTCCAATTAACTTGTAGTTAGACTTTTCTATTTATTTATGAATGTACCATGTTTTGTTTCATTGCAGAACATAGAGATCTGCCACCTATATGAACTTGACAGTGTTAGTTCAAACATTATGAAGGTATAAGCACATGTAATATTGGAATGAATTATCTATTGTGTTGATGTACAATACTTTTACAGTTGCAATGAATATTAGGAAATACTTGTCTTCCTACTCCCGAATGATTTGGCCTCAAACTTGAAATGCATCATATCTGAAGTTATTATAGAGCCGTGTATTTCATTAAACTGGCCATCATTCAAGGTAATGGTTTTAAATCATAGGTAGTCGTGTTGACCTTTTGGTGTTAATATTTAGATTTCTGGAATGTACCATTGGAAGCATGGGAAGAAAGGTTCTGTAATATTTTGGCTTCAGCACGGTCAGGATGAAGTTCGACTTAACAGGATTGCTCAGCAGATGTTTGATTCTGTTGTAAAGTCAATATCTGATGACAGTTTCAGGATACGTATTGCATAATTGAATTTACGGTTAGGAATCATGACTAAGAATATTCATTTTAAATCTACTCCCATTCGTTGTTTTGCAAAAATAATGTATTCTCGGTCTTGGGATATATGGTTTATAGCTGCTGATATAATCTACCCTTTACCGTTGCAGCAGTGGGAAGGGTTAATTCAATTATTAGGTTCTGACCATAAGACTGCTGGTGGTCTTGAGTTTCTGCACAAGTATGGACTCCCCTTATTTGTCATCTTGACTATATGTGTCTAGTATTAGTAACATTTTTTCTTGAATTTCCTACCAATCTATGATGCGGTGCACAGATATAGGGGTTTTAAGAAATCTCTTCTACAGATTTGTGATGGAAAATATACAGATGCTGTTTGTCAGGCTGTTGAATTACTTGTATCAGTATGTGACAAACTTTACTGTAGAAATCCTGTAACTGCCATCATCAATTAAATTCCAAATTATTAAAACCTAGGAATTTGCCATGGAAGGGGTTGCCCTTTAAAATTTGTTACTTTGATCTTTTAACGACTCCAGTCTTGGTGCAAAAGACCCCTTGTATTTGTTGGAGCATTTTTTTTTAATTGGATTTGATTTATAATGTCCGGGGGTGATACTATTATTGTCTTTTCATTCGACAAAATTTCAAATTGGCATCTTTTGTGTAACTTTTTCTCGGTTTGAGCTCTGATAAGTTTCTTACTGCAGCTAATGAAAAGTCCATCACCTCAGCTCTTCTGGCTGCCACTTTTGTATGGTTCGGTGAGCTGTTTTTATTATGCTGTTCTGCATAAATCTCCTAGAATAGCAAATTTTAGAGCTTTTTCAACTAGTAACTGTATTGATGTTCTCAAGCTTATATTAATTTGTTCTAGTAGCCAATTTACTGAGATATCACTGTGCTAAATTTCACCTGTCTGGGTGGGAAGCTGCATTTCTTTTTCCTCATTTATCTTGCTTGTTAGTTCATTTTTTCCATCTGCTTTCTAATACAAGACGTTATACTGAAGGCTTATTGCTGCTGATAAATTTTGAATTACTTGTACCATGAAGATTTTATGTTTAAGAATTGATTAAGCATATACCGATACGGTCTTGCTGTATATATATTTAATAATGCCTTTGTGCGGTTGAAATTGCTTAGTTGGCAGGAGCGACCCCTCCTAAATGTGTTGCAGACAAATCTTTTGTTGAATAAACTACAAGAATTGTCCATTGCAATGTTGCACCCTTACTTCAGTGAAGTGGACTAGCCGCATCATGCACTGAGCTCTGTTAGACTAGCTTTTGCTACTAATCTTGGACGTGCCATCTTGGAGGAATAGCAATGCTCGGTATTTTTCTATTCCTGAAGTTTTTTGTGCTTGGTGATCAGGAAGCAGTCTTTCTTTCCCATTTTGCAACTCGTGTTGCCGCATTCTCATAGATGTGAGTTGGGATCCATCATCCTTTCTCAAGAAAATGAAATTGTGGAATAACTACTTCCTGTACCTTTTTCTGTTTTTTCTGCTCAAACTTTTCTAAGCACCTAAGGCACTTTATTGCATTCTAACCACGTCATTGCAGTTCGTGGAACTGTCAGCTTCTTTTTGTCATTTACTTTGTGAAGGGTTTTGGTGTTGAAATATGTTTCACATGCATAACCGTTGAAGAATATGATGCAGGATTACATGTCGTGATCTTAGCTCATCTTTCATTACATTGTATAAACAGAACACCTAAAATATCAGTTTTTCGATGGACTTCAATTGTCAGTTGCAACAATGATTAGGTTCTGGATAGAGAATAGTTGATGGAAATTGAATTGTCTTTAAGGAGAGTGGCCACCGATGTATTTTGCCTCACAATGATTGCTGTCAGTACTTAAAAGACTCTTTTTGACAACTTCCTATTGTAAACATTGTAAAGGAAGCTTTTGAGTGGACTATTTGATGATATAGTGATGTGGATTTTGTTAAACGCTGCAAAGTTTAGCTGTCGTTGAGGTATGGATTTTGTTGCAACTTAAAGAGTACTTACAAATTCTGCTGTTAGGTCTCACGTATAAATGCAGTCAATTATATCAACGCTGTCTGAATTTTCTCCACCCAACTGCGATAAAACTGTTACTGGATTTACGCTCGAAACGTTTTCCCCAGCGGTTGAGATGCAGTTTCTCTCTGGATTGTTTGCGCCTCAAAGTTGGTTGACAAAAATAAATAAATGCTTTCCCTTAGGGTAGTTAACGTTCTCTCTTAAAGTAGCCATCAAAGGCGGCCATCAGGTCGGGAAACAGGTCGGGGAGTGGGTTAAAATAATAACAGAAAAAAACTATTTAAACGAGGGACTTCAGGCAAGCCGTAGGCATAATGATATTCGAAATTATATCCCCAATCCAAACTTATCCAACTGTGAGGTCCAAGGGTTGAAACTTGAAAGCCATCAATTAAAGAAAAGCCTTCAACTTCGCACGTTGAGAATGCAGATCGTTCGGGGTGGAATTGCTGACTTGATGGGTGCAGAGAGACAAATTGCAACCAATAATTCCCAGCCATAATATGTACTATAACAAATTACAAATATACGCCGGCTGCTAAGACAACCCACTACAAAATAATTTATCAAATTATAATTATAATAATAACTGAGAAAAATAAATGTCCCTACCTACAGAAAAGAATAGAAAAAAAAGAAGAAAAAGAACAAGAACAAGAACCTGAAGAGATCTCATGAGCTTTGAAGGAATCTCCACACCCCTTGTCAATCTCATGCCCTTGGAATTTCCTCCACTACCAACTGCAACCTGCAATCTTGGCAAATATTGGCCGGGGTTGACCAGGTTGACCAATACATCCACTCTACTATACAAAATTAATGCCACTTCTCAAGGCACCTTTCTCTTAATAGAGTTTGAACACAATTGGCTCTAGTCAGCGCTATCTTACTTACAGGCAGAATTATAATCTTCTGCACAGCAACAACCATGCCACCAGCTCCTTGTTTTGGTTGTTGTGCATCATGTCTCAGGTGCCTACAGCTTCTTAGGTAGATTATAAGTCTTCTTAAGAAACTTTGTAGCTGATTCATCATAACGGTAACACAAAACTCGAAGAAGTGTGTTTGGTTCAGTAGGATTCCACTGCCCAGAGGTCGGTGGTAATGGAAGTCTGGACCTGGCAGAAGAGCCGTATGTCTCCAAAGTCACACGTTTGAACTGCCCAATTATGCTCTCGGTATCAGTTTGGAATAGGGGAAGGACACCTCTTGCTCTAGCTGAAAACTTATCTATCAGCTCCAAAGGCAAGCCGTCACCATTTGCCCAGAACAACTCTTTAAGGTATTTAAAATCCTCCTCTATTATTTGGGAGTCCTGCTGGGTGAAAGCACGAGAAGGACCTCCAGCAAGCAAAACCAGCAAAAACCCATCAAATGAAGCTTTCATCATATCTGTTATAATCCGTGTACGAACCCTTTCATGCATGGTATCTGAGATGATCAGCGAATTGCGCTTGAGTTCCTGAAGAAAAGGCTCAATTCTGGAGAATGATGGCTCCCCAACATACAAACCATCCCACAAAACATGACTTAGTTCTTGAAAAACAATTTTGTAAGCCAGTGCCTCAGAAAGATGTTGAACACCTTCCACACATGCAGATGGTGTGAGTTTAAACTTCTTTACGAGGCCGTTTGAGAAGTCTTCTGCACAAGCCGATTCACAATTCCTCAAATGGGTAATTACCCTCTTCTCCAGAACATCCAACTCAGTTTTGATTCGGTGCAAACTATTTATACGAGCACAAAGCTCTGGTATCCCAAACGAACTGTCCCCATTTACTGTGGCAACCTGAGAATTCCTCTTTTGAGAACTGGGAGACTTTTCTTTCTTCTTCCATACTCCTTGAAACTTAGATCCTGTAGTACATCTGGTCAATGCTGGCATAGTCGGAACATATGTGTTCCTTGATCCTACAAATCAGAATAATACTTATTAGAAGGCATGAAAACCTGAAACCAGATATAGTCTGTGGGGTTTTTCATTATTTACCATAGCCAGACTTTGTCTTAGTTGCATAATATTGAAGACATCTGTCAAGGCCAGCCAGCAAATCAGGTAGCAATGCTGGGTGCATCGGTATTGGCAGCTGAAAGAATGCATCTAAAGTTTCATCAACGATTCTCAAAACTTCAACAGCAGATGAAGAATATCCTTCTTGATTCGGTTGCAGCTTCCAATCCTATAATAATTCAGAAAACAGATAAGATCAAGGAAATCTGACAACAAATCAAAAAAGATCCTAGCAGCATCAGACCAACAATAAATCATATTATATGCACTGAGAAAACAGTAATAAAAAAACAAGTCAGGAACAAAAGGCAAATTATGGCAAGAAACTGAAATTGCAATTACATTCCATCAAGGTAACTAAAAAAATGCAGAAAAATGACATCTAGACAAAAGCAATGGCCAGGGTTTCTTGTTCCTGCATGGTAGGAGGTTGAAATCATTAAAACTTGACATAGTAACACTTTGCTCAGCAACCCTATTCAGAACTTCTTTTTCTCCTTCTTCTTCTTCTTCTTCTTCTTCTTCTTTTCTCTTTAATACCTAGAAATACCTCAACCTTTCTATGTTCAGCGAGTGCTCAAGCAGTTGGTAGCACCAAACTTGTAGGATATAAGTATCACAAGCAGGTGGCCCCAAGGAGTTTTAAACCCTCAATCTCTTGGTTGAATCCAAGAGTTTACCACTTGACCCTAACTTTGGGCTTTTATTCGATAATGCTATTTACTAACCGAAAATTCCCATAAACCACAACAATTTTGATGACACATAATACTCTCCACAATCATCAAGGTAATGGTAATTTACAGGGCGAACCTCTTGTTGCAGATTCCTGTCGACCCATTCCTTGAATCTGTCTATTCTTGTCTTGATCCACACTTTAACCAGATTGGCAATAGCAGCTTCGGCTTCATAGGGAGGCATCTCACGGATAATTGCCTTCCCACCATCATCACTGTCCACTGAATCCTCCACCGCAATCTGCACAAGATCTTTCTCTAGTTTATCTGCAGCTCTCAACACCTGAACTGCATCTTGCGTTAACTCCACAATTCCTGACATGAATTGTTTTATCTCATTCCCATAACAAGCATGAAGGGTGGCCACAGCCACACCAGATGCAAAAGGATGCCATCTCTTTAGCATTGGACTGAATACCTGCTTCTCTTTAACTGCCAGCTCACCAACATCCTTTGCAAGGATAGCTAGTATAGGAAGAGGAGTGGGCTGGTTTTTGGATGCTCTTCTGCTAGAGTCTGCTTTCTCCATCCTCTGTAACAAAAAATCAAATATGTCCAAAATCATTATTCGCCCCCCAAAAGATATGAATACTATGAAATAAAACAGATATTCCAAGTACTTACTCTCAAAGTGGCCATCATTTTGGCCTGATTTAAGAATGCTCTTTAACTAAGGGCTCAATTTTGAGCCAAGCAATCTTGGTGTGTCCAAATTGAACTAAGTTTGGGCTAGAAAGTACAATGGTTGACCTACAACAAACTTTGACCGCCCTAGTTGACCTCTCGGTAGACATTGTGGCATATAAGCACATTGAATACATAAAATATTGCGCATCCACGTGTGACGTGTTTAGGAAATGCAATACAATATGGATGGAGAAAAAACTGAACCTTTCTCAGGATTGGTAAATAGAAAATTGTGGCCTGGAAATGGTTGTCATTTAATTTTGAATTTATTTTTTACACCAATATCTAACCTAAAGCATCAAAATTTTTTGAAGTAATCACGTAGATCATCAAAGAAAAGACAAGACTAACAAATTTTAGACACGAAAATGAAAATTAACATAATTTTTGTCTCAATTTCTAAAAAGCTCATACTCTGAAATATGTTAACCAAGAATCCAACCCCTCGCTGCACTATGAGCCTTCTTTTGAATATATGAATAAAGTTCGGTTCTCGTATACATACACACAACATAAATAACGGTACAGTCATAATATATATGAACTGGCTTCGTGAAACCACTACTCTAGCACATTTTGCTCACTCTTTAGTAATGCAAAAATCCTTTCTGTTGTGGAAGAAAAGAAAGACTTGCCTGAGCGAATGCTGTTCTTAGTGATGATCTGATGTAAGTTTCAACCCTGTTTCGAGCCACATCAACTTCACCTTTCTTCCTTCGGTGGTACTCATTAGATATGTCCGCAACTAAAATCTTTGCAGCTGACACTCCCAGAGAAATAATGCCATGCATGGTTTCAAGGTTTCCATTATCAAAAGTGTCATGATATGCAAGAAGCCTCTTCTCTGCCCAACTCATTATTGATGTCAACGTAGAGCTCAAAATCTTGGAGTACTCTGGATCCTTCATTGCCTTTGCATCTTTTGCAACTTCTGATAGCTGACTATCAGCTGCATACAGTAGGTCTATATCAGCTTGACTGGTTGCAACAAAACGGCAGAATAAAACCCATGTAAAGCACATATTATGAAGCATCTGATTCATTCCAAGAATTACCCAAGTTTTCTTTATGTGTTCCATAAGCTCATCAACTTCCTCAATAATAGATGTTTCATAACTAGTATCAAAACAGGCTTCTAAAAGCATTTCATAGAGTCTGAGATTAAATGGTAACCCATCAGCCCAATGGCATGACTCATTCAGAGATCCATCAGATCTTGTCGCAAGAGACATAACAGTGCTACGAAGAACTTGCATTGACTCATTATTCCTTCCAGTTTCAATAGGCCGATCCAAGGCCCCATTAATGATTTGTTTTAGCCGTTGTGCAGCACTGTTTGACTTGTCAAGTGGCACATAAGGATGCAAAAGAAGTCCAGCTTCAAGAAGTTTCAGGGTCCTCTTCTGCCATGCATCATATTCTTGTTGGTCAGTAAAATCCGAAAGCTTGAGTTGCTGTAACAGCTCTAATGGAAGAACTGTTGACTCAATTTTCCTTCCAACCTGTAACAAACACATCAAAGTGGGAACATATTGATAACACCAAAATATATTAATCTTTGAATAATCAAATTTCAGCTTAAAATTTCCCAAAAAGGAAAGGTAATTGAAGGAAAAAAATTTTAGCAGAAAAGCTATAAATGCAAAAATATCCAATTGCTTCCCACATTAGAATCAAGCAAATGTAAAATCCCTGATCGCCCATAAAAAGCAACCGAACGTATTGGTACCATGCGCAACCCATATGAATTTTTATAATAGTTTCAGTTGCATAATTTTAAGACAGTGAAGGCAAACCAAAAGCAAGCAAAACCACATTTTGACAAGCGTACCGAGATAGCAAAGAATTCCATTCCACAAGTTTTTAAATTAACATAGATAGTTCGGAACTTAATTATTAATTATTAACAAAAACAAAAATTCTTTAAAAAGGAGGAACAGAACCGCCATTGATACACTTAAGAGTGCTTAAAAAATTCAGTAATCATTCACTTCAACAAAAAAGATCAAGATCCATTTCTATCAGATCAAATAATTTAAAAAAAAATTAAGGAATTAATAGCTTTAAGTTCAGCTTCATTCACTTCAAAAGAATATGAGAAATACAAAAGAAGCGACTGAATTATACCAGATCAACGAAAATTGAGCATATAAAAATATCATTAAAGCATAAAATTAAGCTGACCTGACTGGCAGAGATCCTCAATAGAGCTCTTCGTACTCTTGAATCAAAGGTCTCAGAAACTCCCATTTGACTCCTCATTAACTCACCAACAGTCATTGCCTTCCTGACCTTTCCCTGTCCCGAACCTGGACTATTCGTGGCGTCCGAACCCGGAGAATTTAAACCGAGCGCTTTCTTCATTTTACTAGCGGCGGCTGAAGTCAGCGAGCGCTGCAGCGTCGGTGAGTTGTGGTTTGGAGAGCTGGAGTTATGGTAAATCGGTGAGTCGGAAAAAGAGTTGTTAGACACGCAAGACAGTGGTTTTCCGGTTGATGTACGGCAAGCTGCGACGAAGATCTCGTATGCGGTGAAGCGTAGGTCGGAATCGGAAAGTTGCGTGCCGAGTTGACCAAACGGTGACGAGAGATCGGCGGGTGGTTTATGAGGCATTGTAAGCTGCGCCGGTGATGTATACTCTCGCTTCGAATGTACAAGCGAGAGGTCTCTGAAAAGGTGAGCCATTGATAGATGGTTCCAAGTCGGAGAAACGGACTGCTCAACGAGCCATCATGATGAAGAAAGGGTGAAAACAAGAGGATCTGTTGGGCATTTTCATTTTATTTTATTTTCGTTTCAGTTGGATTTGTGTGCAAAATCAATGACATTTTGCTGGTTTGGTATACTAGAATGGCGACGAGAAAGAGAATTGGCATTAAAATTAAAATTAAAATTAATTATTACAAATAAAATATTTAAAAAAATTATAAGAAAATTAATTTAATAGACAGACACTTTATGTTTATCATGTTTGGGGAATGGCAAATGTCCTCTATAACTTTTTAAAAAGTCACATATTGGGGTATGTGATAAAATCACAGTCATCTATTACACAAAATGAATGATTGTGATTTTATCACATATCCTATACGTGTATGTAGATCTGTCAAATAGATCGGGCCGGCTTGGCTCGGCTCAGCCCACTACGGACTGGTACTTAAACGGACCGAGCTGAGCCGGTCCACTTATTATGCGGACCAATATTTTACTGGTCCTAACCCGACCCGCGAATTAACGAGCCTAAACGAGC